>CM053978.1:12571879-12589535 GCA_028641955.1 Protonibea diacanthus | reverse complement strand
CTATACACAATGGCTGTGCTGTGATATGAGCCACTATCTGGAATATTTTCATTTTGTAATAAACAAAATGTGTCCGTCATGCAGAGATCTCTCTGGATGTGGACGCTGACAGAGACACTGTTGTGGAGAAGAACAACCCCAATAAGGTGAGCTCAGACTCTGACAACTAATGATAAGCAATCACATGCCCAGTGTAACGAACTGAATTGGACTGAATTTATGGAATAAATTTATTATAGCATATTATTTTTCATTTAAAGTATTCCTGTGCCCCATTTAGAACTTATCATGCTTGATAGAAAAAAAAAACATTTCTCTGATTAGGCTGTAGTATTATAGATCATTTTCTGCCTCAGCATATTGTTGAACTTTTGACTTCATTTCATATTCTCATCTACTTTTCTACAGTTTGTTTGTTGAAGTGTGCAAGTAAAAGCGGTGAAGTCAAAGTCTAAGCAGCAATCAAATTCATTCATGTCTGGTTTGTTGAAAACTTGATAGGGATCCTGGAAATGGGGTCCCGACGGGCATGGAGCCATCCTGCTGGTTAACTGTGACTGTGAGCGTACCTACTGGAAGAGACCAGATTTGGCACAGAGATTAATCTCAGAGTTGTCAGGTAAATTAGTTCAGCTTCTTGTTCACCAATGAATTCTCTCTTTCACTCTCTGTAGTGAAAGTAGAGAGTTTTTTGCAAAATCACTTGATTAAAGTGCTGATATATTCAATCAGTTTGGCAAAACTACAAATGTGCGAGTAGAAAGGGCATCTTTATGAAGTAAGTAAGTAGTCAAATCAGAAGAGCTGGAAAAAAAAAGCTGTGGGTCTGTCTGCTTCCTAAGAGGTATTATACAGTAGCATGAGTTGTGTGAAAAAGTCACTCA
The DNA here is from genome assembly GCA_028641955.1 of Protonibea diacanthus. Lineage (NCBI taxonomy): Eukaryota > Metazoa > Chordata > Actinopteri > Sciaenidae > Protonibea > Protonibea diacanthus. The sequence goes on along the minus strand of CM053978.1, from coordinate 12,588,651 downwards.
AGAACATTGATGTCATGTATCTGTTACATGTGGATGATAAATCTATGGTGCCTGGTTTCAACAACATATGTGAACAACATTAACTCTTTGTGGATGTACAGACATTGAGGACATGTCTCTCATGGTGCTGCGGACCAGAGGCCCCGCCAAGCTGCCAGAGGGCTACAAGCTCACCATGCACGTCTCTCAGGGTGATGGAGAGACTATCAGAGTCTACAGGTTTATAAAAGGAGGTAATAATATGAATGCATGAAATTCAACTAGCTAGTTAAGGCATCTCAGCCATTTCTATTTTTCTTGTTTTTCCAGTAGAGTACCTCAGTATTGAACCTTTTTTAATGTCTCATTTCTTAATTCATTAGGGAAACCTGACCCACGACACAGGGGCTAGCTGAATATCCACTGTTCCTCGACAGTGCAACCCCTGTCAAAGAAGTGCCTTACCTCGGTGGTGCAACAGAGATGAAGTTTTATGTGGAGGCCTCAAGTTTGTGACAAAGAAGACTTTGATGGGCTCATCACCATCAACCTCAGTCTGTTAGAAGCCCATCTAAAGTAAGATCTACAGCCTTTTTAGGTGGACCTTGAGATAAAATTTTAGTCGAACCACTGTTTCCAAGATCAGAAGAATGAAATGATGACTTCATGATAACTGAACTTGGTACATTTTGAATTGCCTTATAAGAAGTCCATTTACTCAAACAGTGTTTAGGTCAAGTTTACTTACATTTTTTCAACACAGACAAGAGGTGTATCTTGATGCTACTCAGCCCAGCCTCTCTTATGTTTCAACAGGGTGTCCCTGAGACACCTATTTTCACGGACAAAGTGGTGTTCAAAGTGGCACCATGGATCATGACACCCAACATCCTCCAGCCTGAAGAGGTGTTTGTGTGCAGGTAAGAACATGAGCTGATAAATAATAAAGATGGTGGGTGATGATGACGAATAGAAATGTGTTGATAGAATGTTATGATCATACAACCAAGAAGATGACACACACAAATGATGATTTGTATCCATGTACCCAAATTTGTGGTTTTACATTTCTCATTTTTATTTTCTGTTTTACCCAAAAGATTTTTTATTAGTGTTATGAAAATTGCATAATACTGAGGTAATGTGGTGAATACTTCTTCTCTGTCTGTTGTCACATTTTGCACATCTATTGATAACAAAAATTTCCTTGAAGAAATTGGAAACTTTGTTCAAAGAGTGGAGTGCCACCTTCGCATTTGCAGTAACTATGTGAGCAGGGAGATCAAGCACAGTTCAGGTAAGAAAACAAAATGTATACACTTAATTTAGATTTCAGCTCTGCCTGTCATAATAAGTTCATATTTGTTTTACTGTTTGCGGAGGTCATTCAGTGGCTGAAGGTGGTGCAGAAAATATATTTTGAGTCAAACCAGTTTATTATGAAACTGAACAGGAAGAAAAACTTACATCAAGGTTTTTCTTTAAAAAAATAAAAATAAACCAGAGCAAGTCATGTTTGAATTAGCGTCATCTACACATCATAAGAAAGAAGAAAAGATGATTTACATAAAACATACACAGAGAAGTCAGAAGTTGGTTAGAAGTTAAATTCAGTTAAGTTATTGTTGTTATTAAAACCTCTGAAACAAAAAGAAAATAGAAGCCAGGTGAAAACTCATGTGTACATCTACTTTTCAGGATGAGATGGGAGTTTGGCTACATTGACTCACCTCATAAACAGTTCCTGTTGTTCTGGATTCCCCTCGAGGATAGAGGACTGCGTGGACTTTCCAGTATATGAGCTACTGGTGAGATATATATATATATATATATATGATATATATTATGCCTGCTATACAGCCACATATATCTGGTCTGACATTTACATGTGTTTGTATGTGAACATGTAAAAATATTTTTGTGATATCACAGCTGGTTTAGTAGAATGGAAGGTCGGTGCACAAATATGGAAAAGAAATGCATTTTCTGAAGTGAGCATCATCTTGTGTGCAGTAATTTGGAGACATTTGTACATAAACACTTAATGAGACAGCTAGAACAGATTTTTTCGCAGCCACTTTCATGTCCTCCAGGGCCCTGACTTTGGCTATGTGACAAGGTGCCTGGGAGAAAGATGTGAGCAGTCTGGGCTTTCATTCGGTAATCTGGATGTTAGTCCTCGCCATGAATGGAAAAACTACCCACTGGGCAGGAATCCTCCCTTGGCGTGGCCTTTCCTACGTGAGTTTGCAACAAAGTTCTGACATGAAGAACATAGATTATTATATTAACAGCTCTTCATATAATAATACATCTAGTTGCTCTGTAAAGAAAGAAGGCAGAAAGATTTGTGAACTTACAGCATGTTTCTTTGTTTAAGGGCAACTGGAGGGCGGAACATGACCCAAAGTGGTTCAGGACTTCTTGAGGGCTCAGAAGTTCAGGAGCCCATTGCCTTGTTGCTGACTGGCTCGCCCAGCCGACCCACGTAGATGAATTCATGACTTTTGTTCCTGCACCTGACAGAAGAGTAAATATATCCTTTTAAGAACTTAAACTACTGAACTGAAATATCAAATGCTTTGAAGACAGGAAGCCACTAGCTGTTACCAGTTGGTATCGACATATTTACTTACATGTGTAGGTTTGTTTGGATAAGAGACAGCCAGTGTTAACTTTGCCTCTTGTGTTTTCTGTTCTCAGGGCTTCGACTGCTGCTGGCAGCCCAGATGCAGCCTACAAACTATTCAAAGGCTTACAGAAAGATGGACATGGACAAGCCAAACTGTTTGAAGGTAGACCTGTATGACAATCTTATCTGTATAAAATCTACTGTAATCTACAAACTCATCATATTTTTCTTGATGCTCACTCTGTAAAACATTTCCAAATAGGTGTGGAAGGTGAAAAACCAGTAACAGTGGATGAGGTACTCAGTGATGAAAGTCTCCTCGCCCAAAATAAATACGCGCAGGTAAGTAGGATTGTAATATTAGACTCAAAGCTATTTTGCATTTCATCATAACATCACTTAGAATTGACTGGGGCAAATTGAGCAAACATGACATCTGTAAAAAACTAGCTTACTAGAAAGATTGCAGTTACTTGAAATTTACTGAGTCCTTTTGTGACTAGATGTTTTCCAGCAGAGATTGCATTTTTGTATGGTTGATTTTATGGACCTTTCAGCAGTGGGTGTGTCCGAGGCAGCTGAACCTACTAATTAGCAGGAATGTCCACATACTTTTGGCCGCAGTGTGTACTGTTTGCAACAAAAGTAATCTAGATTAAGATTATCTTTACTGTTATGTGGTTACAGGATGTAATGAACAAAAATGAGTTTTAAAACTTGTGTATTGTACAGTTGGTGTCACGGATGATGTATTTTTACTGCTTACCTTCCCAGAGCTGCATCGACTGGAACAGGGATGTGCTGAAGAGAGAGCTGGGTCTGGTTGATGAGGACATCATCGACGTGCCAATCCTTTTCAGGCCATGGAAGAATGCTGCCCAGCCCAGAGCAGTGGCTTATTACCCTGACATGGTGTGTTCACAATTAACTGTTTCCCAGTGGTTGGCATTAAAGCATTTGAAATATGATTGACATAGATCAAAGACCTGATGGCATCACTACGAGACTTATGATCTGTTTCATCTGTTTCCAGGTGAACATGATTGTCTTGGGGAAAAACCTCGGCATCCCGAAGCCCTTTGGCCCCAAGGTGAATGGACGCTGTGCCCTGGAGGCTGAGATGTGCTCGCTGTTGGAGGGCCTGGGCCTCAGCTGCACGTTCATTGATGACTTCACATCTTACCACCAAGGGCAGGGAGAGGTGCACTGTGGCACCAACGTCCGCAGGCAATGGTTTGACTTCAAATGGTGGAACCTGGAGATGTGAACGAAAACTCAACAGTGGATGGAGATGGCTTAGAGAGGAAGAAAGACGACTTGATCTTTAAACAAAACAACAGCAGCTTCAGTCAGCTTCAAGTTGGAAGAGATATTTTATATATTTTTTCAAAGCCTTACATTATCCCCATGTCTTAAACTTGTGAAATGATTAATTCTCTTTTCATTCATCATTTTGGATTACATGCCCTTTTTTTCTACGTGTCTCGTTTTCATATGAAAGTGCATGCACAGTAATCATTAAAATTTCTGCAGAAAGAATTAACTGGGTGGATTGATCTGTTGTATGCATCTTCATCTTTTTTAAACATTTTGTTCGCTTAATTTACCAAAAGGATGAAAAGCAATATTCACAAACAAGCCTTTTGAGCAAGGACTTAAGCAGACGAAAAACAACAAGCACAAAAATACAATAAGTGGAATAAAGCACATAGAAGATGAACTCCCAGTCCTGTTGTGATTTGGATAAACTGTTGACATTTAGGGCAAACACTGTAAGATGAATACTGATGTGCTATAATACAGCCACAAGAGGGCATAGTTCATCTACACAAGCTTTTCCAGTGCTTGGGTCATAGGAAACTCAGTGATTTGGCTCTCTATCTGCAATGTGTACCATATCTAAATATGTTAATAAAACACAAATCACAGGGACACCACCTACTGTATGTGTCAAGTACACCAGTACACAGTACAGGGAAAGGCAGACAGGGGAACCTGGCAGAGAGTATGAGTAATCCAGGGAGAGTGAGTTCCGATAGAGTCTTCAGGTGGAACAGGAATGATCCATGCTTGAGCCTGACATCCACCAACTATTGCAACCCACAGCAACAGACTCATCATCCACCACCATGGCAGGAGGAGGCAGTGTACGGGGGCACCGAGGGCTGAAGAAAACTGTGGGATGAATGTATAGGGAGGCAGGAAGTTTGGTTGGCATGAGAGGCATACAACACAAGGGTTGATGATGGACTCAAACTCAGTAGCACAAATAAAAGAAGGAAACCATTTCTTGGACTCTAAGAGGAAGATTCTTGGATGAAGCTATATCTTTTGAGGGATGCAACTGGGGGCAAGGGGGTCTTTTCTTTTGTGATGTTTCCATTAGGCTCTGCAAATGTTTGATTTTTTTCAGTCAGACTTCTGTGGGTTAAGTGGGTACACCTAATAGACTGTTATGCATTGATAACATATATGTGTATGAGGTGTACAAGTTGCATAAATACATTTGACAAAGCTGTATTGATCATAGTATTGTGTGTTTCTAGTGAAAGAGGATGAGCTTTAACTGTGGAACAGAAATTGCTGCTTCCTTGATAGACAGACATTGTAACTGTCATCTGGAGTGCAAAGTTGTGATAAATAATCAAAGTTCCTTTTGAGACATGGAGTAATACGGGAAGGCCCCTATTACTCCATGTCCAGTTGTGTTGGTTGAATGGCATGAAATTCTTGTGTAAATACAGTTCCCTGTTCCCTTCACATTTTCTGATGGATGAACGGCAGAGATTTGTGTTGAAGTGGCATCTGTCGCTTCCTTTACTGTCTATGCAGACATTTGTGTTTGTTCAGTTGTGTTTTTAGCTTAAATCAGGAAAATATTGGCTGTCAAGTTAGGGTCACACATACGAATATCCTAAGTGTTATTAGCCTAATATCACACTTATCACACACGCATTATCAAGTTAATCAAGACAGGGTTATTTTTTAACATCTCATTTCGTTTATGAAGTTGTCCAACTGTACGCAAGACTCAACAGAGCTGGTAACCTGTAAACAAATGAACAGTATAATAATTCTTAAACTGGAAAATTTAAACAGAATAAATACAAGAAAAATGAGTTTGACTCCTGTGCTAAGGTGGAACTTTCTGAGAAATGGGCAAAAAGTACAAATGACTGACACCTCCCAGCTAGAAAAAGACATCTGATGGGAGTGGGTAAAGTTCATAGAAAAAGGATTACAAACCGAGGACAAAAAGTAAAAGCAAAAGCATTTCCCAGAAAAGAGAATTAAAACATTGAGATAATTAAATTGTTCAGGCCATTGTTGATGGTCATTGCTAAAGAAAAGAGTGACAGCCTAGTTGGGCTGGGAAAAAGGAGTGCAAAGTAGGCAAATAGATCTGCTGCAGAATCATTCAAAAGCTGCTTAATATTGCTGGAGACTTTGGAATTAAGGACGATAATACACTCTGCTAGGATTTATCTTAGGTATAGATTAAGTTTGCTGGATTTGGGATCCAACAAACTTAATCTGTACCCAACTTCCCTGACAGATCAAAATACGCAATCCCAAAATACTGCAGTAGAATGAGGTCAGAAGGATAGTCTTACTGCTTACATCTTGATTAGTCCAGAACAACAAGTTAATTTTGATCGTGATTCAGGAGACAGAGGAAGAAAGGACTAGTAAGACTTTCTTTACGTGTTTGAAAGTTGCACCCAGGCCAACCACTGGTCGGAGAAGACCATGGCTGTGCAGCTCAGATTCAGCCTGACCGTGCTGGTATTGTTCCATAAAACCCTAGATCTACTCGCGAAAAGTTATCAGCGGATTGTGATGAAGTGGACTCGGCTACGCCTACGGGCTATGTTCGACATGCAGCATTAGCAGGTATTGAACTGGGACAGGTGAGGGGGCCGAGTGGTTTCTGCACAATTTTCGGGAGGGATAATATTTACAAGAAAGTTTCCACTGTGTATGCAGATCGTACAGAGTGGGAACAGGACGCTACCTGCACCAGCAGCTTGGAAAGTGAGATGATTAAAATACTGATATACAAACTGAAAATGTGTGTTCTACTAGATTCCGCTGCTCAGAGAAATGTGCTGTTTCTCCACCACTTTGCCTCTATTCCTGCTCTAATCCAGCCATCCAACGCGGTCTTGTGAGGCATTGGACCCAAGGGCTTGACAGTCATGGGAAGCTACTCACAGTGCACCCGGGAGCAGGGTTACCAATGTGAATCCCATCATAGCCGACGCTGAGTGCACCGGAGGTTCTCCTGGGGCACCTTTTTCTGCGGCAGGCATACGCCCACCCTGACTACAGCCAGCAAAGGTTGAGGTGGGAGAGGTAGAGTTTCAGCCATGGAGGCTTCAACAGTGTCCGCCTACACTTGACTTTGTTTCTATCCCCAGTCACCTGCAGTCCCTGTACACTGAGAGCTGTGCTAGCCTGTCAGAGGATGACCGTGGCAGGGTGGCCCACCTGCTGCAAGCATACAGCAATGTCTTCTCCTCCACGGCCCATCGACTGACTGCACTAGCCGTATGCAGCATGATATCCTGACCACCCCTGGGCCACTCCTGTAAACAGCCCCATGCAGGATGGCCAGTGACAAACTGCTTGCAGCCGACCAACAGGTGCAGCAGAGCCTGAGAGCAGTGTGTAGCTCAACCCAGCAACAGCAACTGGGCTGCACCGGGAGGTATTGGTAAGAAAGAAAGATCAGAGCTCACAGTTATGTGGATTACTGACCCTTAAATGAACGGGACTGTGAAGCGACTTCATCCCACTCTAGATACACCTCCACTGCTAAGTACTTTAGCATACTGACTTAACATCAGGCTACTGGCAGGTGGGAGATGACACCAAGGGCCCGCAGTGGTTGCTGCTTTCTGCACCCGGAAAGGACTCTTTGAGTGGAACGTGATGCCGTTCGGGCTTTGCAACGCACCAGCCACATTCCAACGACTTATGGATCGTGTCCCGCTGGGCTGCGGGAGATGTGTTTGTAAATCTTTTGATGATATTATAGTTCTGGGGTGGGATGCTACTGAAATTCTGGCGCACAATGACAAATGACCTACCTGGGGCATATCATCTCTGTCAGAGGTGTCGCCACTGACCCCCAAAAGATCCAGAAAGTGGTTGAGTGGCCAATGCCCCGAAACATCACAGAGACGCCGCTTGTTGGCTTGGCTTCCTATTACAGACGCCGGTAATGATTCGCCACACTTGCCAAGCCGCTCCACTGAACTCCACTCTGAACTCACCAAAAAGCATGCACGCTTCGACTGGACAGCTGAATGCCAGGAGGCATTCGAGGCACTGAAAAGCCACCTGACATCTGCGCTTCGTGCTAGGTTACCCTCTTTAAAGCGTGAATGGGGAATCAGAGCAGTGCTCTCCTGCCAAGGGGGTGAGGAGGGTTCTAGCCTATGGGAGCAGACGGCCGTCAGCTACAGAGCAAAAATTAGTGCACTACCAGATGCAATGGCAGTGGTGGAGTTCACCTCCACTCAGGCAATATCTGCCTCCGGGTACTGACGACCCAAACAATATGTCCAGCAGCTCAGAGAACGACTGGAGCTCTCACACCAGCTTGCACGGGAGGTGCTGGGAAAATCTGTTGAACGGGCCAAACGACAGTACGACAAAACATCTGTCAGGTCCAACGCAGTTGGTGATGCAGTTTGGTACCTGATAAAAGGCACCAAGAGGGTGAAAAACAAGATACGAAAGTTCTTACCTTCCTACGAGGGCCCCACTTCTTTGTGGGACTGCTGCATATCTTGATTTTAACACCCTACACCTTTAGATTAACCTGAGAATACAGTAGAAATGTGTACAAATAAAAGAGAATCTGATTTGTTTACATATGCAATTAAAGTTACCCTACTTTACTTCTATTGTGTCTGGAGAGTTATGTCACAGAAGATTTGATTCATGAAGGTTTAATGACAGCATCACTCTTTCAATGTGTGTGGGCTGTGAATGTTAGTTTGCTGTTTCGTTACATTTATATGAGAAGGATATGCAGCATGCTTCCATGGACATTATACTAACATGGTCCTTCACCAGTTGTTTTGCCACGAGGAAGGTCTATTCAAAGACTGTGGGAAACAAGGGTTGCTATGGAAATGCTTCTGAATTTATAATGCCTCATGTTTGCTTTCTTTAGATGTAACATGCTGGAGTGATGTTAAAGTTTTAATCATCATAGTGGGGGTAGTGTCACCGGCCAGCCCTGTCCCTTTCAGATGGTGGTCCGCGTGAGGTATGACGTACAGGTGGAAGGTAACACGGAGAGAGAGAGGCCACATCTACTGCAATGCTAGCAGATCGACACAGAAGAGCTACTTCACGAAATGCCTAAGTGTTTAGTTCAATCATGTCAACACATATGTTCATATTCACACTCTCTGCTGCAGGCTGCATCACACCGTTACATTAATACATTAATGCTTTCTTTCTTATGTCTGGTTATGAATGACTAATGCACCAATTCTTTTGTTGCTACTGGAAGGAATTGTGGGCGGCATTGCCTCCTTTCCTTTCGTAGCGATGGTCCGTATCCTATGCTAAAGAAGATAATAAAGGCGGTCATAATAACTCTTCCCGCACTGATTGCCACTTCGTCAGATGCTAACTGATAAACTTCGCCATTTTCTCGTCCACTTCTCTGCATATTCACTAGGTGACTTTTTGTCTCACTCTTGTGATGTAAGATCAAAGAGCACGCCAACAAGAAGAGGGGGTAGGACCATAGAGGAATGCAAAATGGTGAGAAGAACCCTGTTGTTTCATGTTTTGTGCAATTGTAGGCATGCACAATTCTGAGGCAGATGTTTTTTCCATCGACTTCGCTTCCTCAAGTGTCCTTAGCATCTGTAGAGGATCCTATTGAACTGCTTGACAGGATTGGGTTCTTGAGGGTGATATGGTGTTGTCCGTGGAATGTCCTAATTCCTGTCAACTGCTCCAGTGTCTTAAAGATCTGGTTCTCAAATTCTCACCCTGGATCATGATGGAGCTTGGTAGGGTAACTAAACCTCGTATAAAGTCACTGGAATATCTTTCAGCTGGAGTCTTTCCAGATTTGTCTTTAATGGTATATGCCTGCGCAACCAGGTGAAATGACCATGACTTACTCAAGATGTATTCATATCCTCACTGGCTTGTCTCCAGATGTAAATAGTCTACTGAGACTAATTCAAGTGGAGAGCTTGAAGTGACACTTCCCATTGGTGCTCTGGCTTTTGCCACAGGCTTCTTTTTGCTGAATACAACAGCACTGTTTGGTGACATAGACCTCTTTGTCTTTCTTTCATGAAATGGCCAGTAAAATTTTTCAGCTCCTATGTGGCCCATATTGTGATGGAGATGTCAAGGTTAGTCTTCACATTTTTTGTGGTAAGGCTAGTTGGGATCTCTGGCTTGTCTTGTCTGTCATTTTGCAGATGTAACTTTCCCCACTCATGCATTAATCTTTTATAGGTGTAGGCAAAAGAGTTTGAGGATTAAACTTTATGGTTTAGAATTGGTCAAGGGTTTGAGATATTCCAGCCTGCTGCTCTGGCTTGAAATAGATCTGGGAACTTTCCAGTTCTTTGTCTATTGGCCTTATCTGGTCATCTTCCAGTTAAATGATGTGAAGATATGTTGCTATGCTGCCGACAGCATACGCTGCCATCTCCCAGGTCCAGCATGCTACTGTGTTAAAAGGAGACAGTGATTAGCTCAACAGGATAAAGGTGTGTCAATCACTCTCACCTGGCGCTGCTCTCTGAGCCCTCCACACCTCTCCTGCAGCTGATGCATCGACACCCTCCACACGAATAATAACCGATATGCTTGTGCACTTAAATACATACTTATAATAGATTAAGTGAGATAATGAAACAGCTGCCGTTTAGTTCAGTTGCTCTCATCAGAATGAGGAACGATCACTCGCCACATAAACACACCCATGCAGCACGTAGTTTCACGTGACGCCGGATGCCAGCAGAGAACATCCAACGTACATACTGTACCTAATTCTGTAAGGTGAAACAAAACTTGAAACAAAAATGTGATCACACATTTTGTGTATGTCACATACAGAAAGGATTAGCAAAGACAAAAGAGACAAGAGGGAATACTATAAAGCAAAACAAATACTCAAGCTCCAGAACAATCTGCGAAGTCTGGGAAGGAAGCCTATCTTTAATACTGCAGTAATGCAATACTGAGGCCATGCCCAAACACATACACACCTACACACACACACACACCTATATGTTGCAAGTTGTTTGGGATTGGGGTCACTTCTTTAGTAATTTTTTTATTCTACTGCCTAGTAGGACAGAAGTGCATGACCCTGAGGTCTCAAAAGTAGTCAGCTACAGGACAAACAAAACCAGGATACATGATTGATACAGTGTTGAGTGTTTAGTAATTTCGAAACAGTTTGGCAACATCAGATGGTGGTGAGGCAATCAGGCAGATGAAAGGGGAATTGGAGGCCGTGGATACATCTCTATGCTGTAAGTTGTTTATGGATTTGGGGAAGTTCATGAGTTCTCTCTCTGTCACTTCATGTAAAATAATGAAAATGATGAGTCATTTGATACATGACATGATAGTTAAGTGTTTTTTAAAGAAAAAATAAGAGTAATATAAAAGAGAGCAATATTCTTGGATCAGTGTTAGAATACTGTGATTTGAATTATTTGAAACTACACTAACTCAAACATCTTGACTTCTAAAGTGAATTGTCTTCAGTCACTGGAGAATCCTCACTGTATTTTTTTACCTTTTACTTTTTATATTATTGATTTATCTCACTAACCAGAAGAAGCTTTTCAGATTTGCATTATAGAGTGCAAATTTCAGATTCAGGATTATTTCCCCATTTTTCACAATTGTCAAATGTCATCTTGTATTTATAACTAGCTTGTGCTTGGTTTTATAAGCTGTCTGTTTGGTTCTACGGGGAGAGTAAAAGAGATGTTGGGGCATGTAGTTCTTCTGACAGCTGCTGGTAAGTTTAAGTATCCAAGTCATCATGTGGCTGTTCAGGGTGTGCGCTTGTGTTCATGTTCAGTCTTCCTTGGTCAGCTGCTTTAAAGTTGCTACTCCTGCCTTGCCCATTAAAGGTGTAGAATTCGTTCTGCATTATGACCTGGCTGGGTGTAAGGATATCCCAGTGCCTGAGGTACTACACACAGCTGAATCGAATCCTAGTCTGAGAACACAGCACAAATACTTCCTGACATCATTGTCTGTGTGGTTACAAGAAATACACTCTTGACTTCTGACTCTTTTCTGGTTACATAGGTGCCCCCTGACACTGTCAAAAAGTCAGCCTAAGGTCCAACCTGCTGACACTATCTCATCTCTACCCCAGTCCAACAACTACCAGAAATAGCTTATCAAACCATGAGATACATGTTACAAAAATAACTTTCATGATGCCTACAGAGGGATTAAGATAGTAGTGTTCCACTTGTTTTTCTTTGCAGGCTCAATGAAGCTAAAATACCGTTATTTAGCATACAACATTTGGAGTTTGTCTCAGTGTCCGTATTAAGCCTTTTAAGGTCTTCACAGACTCATAACCTCTTGTGTTCCTCTCTAATATAATAACAACAATAATAAGATTAGATTAGATTAGATTAGATTGATTAGATTAGATTAGATTAGATTAGATTTAGATTATACTTATTCATCCCACAACAGGGAAATTCACTTATTACAGCAGCAGAGTGTACTATACACTACATAATTAAAGTAGAAAGGGCAAAACACAACGAAAAGACAGAAGTATCTTATAACCTACACAATAAACAACAAAACAAACAACCGCAAACAACAGACAATGTGCAAAAACAAGTACTGAAGGTAAAAGTGGCATGATATAAAAAGTATTGCAATGTAAAGTGACCATGATATAAATTATATTGTAAAATAAGTGACCATGATATAAGTAATATTGTACATTGTAAGTAATCGTAATGGAAATGGAAATATACTGAAAATACAGATAAAGTTATCAAAATTTAAATAAAAATACAGCCATGGTGAGTAGTAGTAGAGTACAGACAGGAACAGAAACTACAACATGATCAGGTGGTGCAGGTGTTGTAGAGCCTGACAGCGGCTGGGATGAAGGACTCAGGAGCCTCTCCTTCTTACACTCTGGGTGGCCAGTTTGCTGCTAAAGGAGCATGATTAGTGAATCAGAAAGCAGGAGGCAATCACGCAGGTGAGAGGATAATTTGAGGCCGTATCCAGACACATACACACTGGCCACACTACACTCACACACACCTATATGTTGCAAGGTTGGGGATTGGGGTCACTTTAGTATTTTATTCTACTGCCTAGTAGGACAGAAGTGCATGACCCTGAGGTCTCAAAGCAGTCAGCTACAGGGACAACTGTAAAACTAGGAAACAGGATTGAGATACAGTGTTGAGTGTTTAGCAATTTCATGAAGCAGTGCCTGATTGCCTCACTGTGAATCTTTCCTCCTTACAGCATGGGTGTAAACTGCCTGCTGCTGAAGGAGCTACTAGTGACTTCTGACAGTGTCGTGGTAGGGTGTGAGAGGTGTTGTCCATGATGGGATGTCAGCTTGGGCTAACATCCTTCTCTCCCCTACTTCCTCTATGGAGTCCACAGAGGACAGTCCAGGACAGGGCTTGCTATTCTAATCTGTCTATTGAGCTCTGCTCTCAGTCCCTGTCCATGCTGCCACCTCTCAAGCAGCCAACACAGAGTCATGGAAAGTCCTGAGGAGAGTCCTGCACCCAAAGGACCTCTCAGCACATGGAGGCAACCTGGCCCTTCTTAAAGAGCATGGGGGTTGTCAGTCTAGTACAGTTTATTGTTTAGGTGAACACTCCAGGAATTCTGTGTTCACTATATATATATATATATATATAAATTGAATTTCTACCACCTCTATGTCCGATCCCCTGACACCACCCGCGGTGAAGTGGGATGTTTTCTCCTGAAGTTAATTATCATCTCCCTTTGTCTTGCTGGTGTTAAGCTGAGGCTGGTTGAGCCTACTCCATGACAAGTCTCTGATGACTGTCCTAGTATTCCAGGTCGTTCCCTCAGAAACACATCCAACAAACGTGCTGTGTCATTGGAGAACCTGGGTGTGGCAGTGGGTGTTGTGGTTGAAGTCAGAGGTGTAGAGGGTGAAAAGGAAGGGGAGCAGCACGTACCCTGAGGAGCACCTGTGCTGCAGAGTACCACGTCAGACACACAGTGATGGAGCCTCACATAGTCTGGGGTTGTCCACAGCCAGGTGTTGGTCCACTCCACACTTCCATCTTCACTCTGGAGCAGAAAATAATAATAATAATAAATTTTATACACATTTTACACATGCACATTTTGGGCATTACAAAAATAGAACACATTTAAAAACAATCCAGGAATGGCCATACAATATAAAATAAACTAAAATGTATAAATCTAAATATATAAAAGTTAAAATAAAACAATGGAATCAAATAAAAGGCTCTCTTTTTAATGACTGTATTCAATTTGTTTGGTGCAACCACCTTGTCTTGCCTATTGGGTGACTTGTTTGGCATATTGCTCCTAAAGAAAAAAAATACAAATGAAACAATTTTGTCTTTATACAGTTCAAAACTTGTTGGATAAAAATGACAAAGCATTCAAGCTGTATCGCCTTATTATGTTATGAATACCAGTACCTATGGTAGTGGCATTCTGTCTTGCACTAATGATTGATTTGAATTTTTGAGTCCAAAATCGGATCTTTAGCCATATGTTTCCTTGGAGACATCCACTTCCATCTCCTTTATCCTCCATCTCAGCATACATCCGTCAAGCCAGCAATTATTTTATCCAAATAGAAAATGTTTAGAATGTTAGAAAAATGCTCTGTACAAATAAGACCGTAAGATGAAATAGCGTTTATGGCTGTTCAATTTATTACAGAACAAAGCAGTACTGTACAGCGCAAGACATGACAGGACTGTGGCTCGAGGTAGAGACAGTAATCGCTGATTGGCGGTTCGATCCTTGTTCCTCCAGTCTGTGTGTCGAAGTGTCTTTGGGCAAGATACTGAACCCCACATTGCTCCCGAAAGCGCCATCGGTGTGTGAACGTGTATGAATGGTTAGCTCAAAACTGCACTCCTCGCATGGCAGCTAATGCTATCAGCATGAATGGAAGGAATGAGATATGTAGTGTAAATGCTTATGGTCGGAATACTAGAAAGGCGCTATATATACAGTCCATTTACCATTTCCTTCTTCCCATTGCTGTGTGTGTGTGTGTGAGTGTTTAGTTTCTGCTTAGTTTAATAGCTGTAACTAGTTGTCATGTGTACAGTGACACCGTGGATTCATAACATTAGGGTGAGTCCTCATCATTTAAAGGGAAGATTACTTCAGTGACAAAATATTAACTCATGATCTTGAGTCAACAGAGAGAGAGAGAGGAAGAAGAGATACAGAACAGGGAAGGAGATAGATGACATTAGTGAGGTGGGTCGGGGTTTGGCAGCTGGCTGACCAATCAGCAAACACAGAGGCTAAACCTTTCCAGTTCCTGCAGCTCTTTATAATGACAGACAGTGTCAGACTAGTCTGTATCTTCTGCTCGTATCCTGATAACGGAGCAATCTAAAATACCTTCAGTCTCGCACTGCCAAAGGACTGCAGCCATGATTCAATCCCGACCAGAGTAGATTATGGCAGATGACACGCGTTGTATACGTGGTCGGCACGGAGCTGAATGTGAATCTGAGCAGGTAGGTTCTTCTTTAATCTGTTGCCACTACACACATTCTTATCTTCTGCAGTTTATATCTGAAACTTGATGTCATTTTTTATCACACCAACTGGTTACTTTAATTTAAACAACAGTATATGGTCACACCACTTTCCAGTCTTCCAAGCATTAAAGAATATAGACTGACTAACTTTATGATGACTACAGCTGCCACTTTGGTTTGCCACCTGTTACAAAATTCAAGCCTTGCCTGCTCATTTATAAACAAACATGTACTCTCACAGTCATCAAAATATTCTCTTTCTCTTGTTCTCAGGGGTGCCCCTCCAAACTCCAAGTTCTTCTCTGTGAAGTGCTCTCCCAATGTTCATTTGAGCATCGGCTCTGTGTCCCCAGTGACATGGCACCTCTCTCCCATCTCTCTCACTGAAAATTCAGTACTATCCATCACCATGCGCTCTGCCAGTGAGGAAGAAAATGATAGCAAGGTAAAGTAGGACAGAAGTGCATGACTCTGATGTCACAAAACAAATACATAACACATGCAAGATATGGGGTGTTTGTAGATTAGAAAATGCAGACTTAGAAACATGATTCAAGTTCATGTGAGAGCCATATTTCATCACCATTCAGATGAAGTGTTGAATCTTTTGCAATTTCCAGGCAGTGTGGAAATATTTTTTGAAATGGTTTTGAAATATTTGCATTTCAACTATCAGTTCATTGGCACCTGAAACCAAACCACTAGCTGTCTGCAGTCACTGATGTAGTTCTGTCTCTAACAGGCCCTCCATACAGCATTTGTACATTTAACGACTTACTTAATTTAATGATTTATCGCCTTTTGCTTTGCAATGTACAGTGCAAGTCATGATTTTCATGCAGAATTATTTAATATTTCACAATTGTGAAACATCATCTTGTATATATATAAATAACTTGTGACTTTGTTTTATAAGCTGTCTATCTCATACTATGATGAGAAAGGAATGAAGTTGGAAGAAGCAGTCGTCCACCTGACAGCTGTCGGTACGTTTAAACATAATAAAAGCAACATGTATTTTAATAACAATGAAAAACAAGATTTAGAACAACGGTGCGTTTTTCTTTTGCTAGCCCAATATCAGCAGAGCATTAATGTTTAAAAGCACATCAAAATCCAAACGTGACTCACATGTTAAATGGAACGGTGTATATTTTAAAATCAACATCATTACTATACACAATGGCTGTGCTGTGATATGAGCCACTATCTGGAATATTTTCATTTTGTAATAAACAAAATGTGTCCGTCATGCAGAGATCTCTCTGGATGTGGACGCTGACAGAGACACTGTTGTGGAGAAGAACAACCCCAATAAGGTGAGCTCAGACTCTGACAACTAATGATAA
>CM053978.1:12554276-12571379 GCA_028641955.1 Protonibea diacanthus | reverse complement strand
GTCTCATCGTGTCAAGTTGTGGTCCTGTGATGAAAATAGATCCATTAGTGAACCACAACACACCGTGATATTTCCACTCGTGCTCAAGTAGAAGCAGTGACGTCTCTGCTTAGGTAACTATCCTGTAGGTTGACGTTGATTTTAAATCAGTCTATCTTGAGGAATATACAGCATTTTGAGCTTTGAATAGTTAATTATAAAAGTACAACCTTCCTTGACATTTAACTATTGAAAACAAAGTGTACCTGATGTCCCTGGCTGTAGTGTAGGATGAGGTGATATTCTAGCACCAGTAATTTTAAGAGAAACTGCCAGAGGAGGTTTGTGTGTAGAGGTTTCAAATGTTGTATCTGGAAGAAGGAATACAAATGCTGCCAGATGGAGACTGGGCTGCATGATAATATAAATCATGAGATGATAGATGTGTGTTTCTTCACGTTTATGCAGAGAAAGCTAACATTTCTTGTTGAATTAGAGCATTGTGGTCATCAGTGCAGGGCAAGACTACATTTAGAGGATTTAGCAGTGATGTGATGAAGAACCGTGATTTGTCAGGTATTTAAATCACCTTATTAGCTAAAAACAGAAACTCCAAATGGATTATTTACAATCCACAATCCCAGTTAATCACTGTTTTTTTACATGCTTAATTTCTCATTCTATTGTTACTTTTATTTGAGTGTCAGATTGGACAAAAGCGGTTGCTGATGCAGAAAGCCGATAAAGTAACATTTGGACCACAGTAGGATTTTAAAACATCTTAAAACTATAAAACATATTGATGTTGAAGTCAGAGTCGTAAATAATGGTGCCCTTTCTTCAGGCAGGAGGCCACCAAGTAGGGAAATGAATGTTTTATATCAAAGGTTGTTCCACAGACTTGAGACAGTTGTGACTGTGTGGGCTCTAAGGACATTGCTGAGGAGCCATCTATATTTGTATTTCTTCCAAATAAGCACACCCGGGGGCATAAGAGATCAAGTATCACATTTTTATTGAATATATAGGCCTATTTTGTAGGGTGTGAAGTCCTCAGTATTTAGCTTCTAATGCCCTCGCCCCGTCAGTGTCATCTTTCAACAAGGAAAGAATGCAACCTACTACACATCATATAATATGATCCCCTCCTTGTGGCATATGGGGAACAAACACTTGACTTAGGGGAAGGTCAAGCTTCAAGCCTGGCCTTGTCTTCAGTTCATCTGTCAGGACACACAGTACAACAAGACCATTTAAAGAAAGGGTTTAAAAATACATCCGCACCCTCGAGACAACACAAGTGCCTGTCCCGAAAAACCTGGAGACACAAATCTAATCACCTGTTCACTGCGGATTCCACGTTGGACAATAGAGCTACAATGAACATTTCCAGATTTTACTGTGCCGCTGTCAAATAAACAAGGACACTTTATGGAGCATGATATGTAGAACAGGAGCTACCAAACAGCAGTGGTGCGACCTGCAGATAAAGCTGTCTGCTGTGTTTGACCTTTGACTTTCAGCAGCACAGAGGGGAGATTAGAGGGTCGACGCCGGTCCTTCCCCAACTGACTGGTTATACTGTCAGAAATGCTGAGGTGTAATCTGAGGCTGGAGGATATAAAGGGTAAAAGTGATGGTGAAAGTGATAAAAATGTCAGATATAATAATAAAATAGTTGAAATATACGGGAATTTAAAACAGGAAGGTAAAAACAAACCAATTAATGTCACACTTCAGTCGGCATTTAAAGTTGCATTGTTTATGTGATGTGCTCTAATGGCCTGGAGGAGGCGAAAGAATGATAAGCTGAGGTGACTCAGATGTTGATTTATGTTAATGCTTCTGCTCTAACAGCCTACTGAAGATGCTGCTAATCTGAAAGTCTCCTGAGCAGGTGTGTCAGATATAAAATGCAAATATAAGCAACAGTATTTTGCAATATTTAGCCTTTAGCATAGCATACAAAAAGTAAGAAAAACAAACCTCTTGTACTCGATAATAAGCAGCCTTCAGCCTGATAAGTATCAAAGTATTTACATATTTCACCAGTGTTGGGTTCAAATCTAAACTGAATTACAAAGCTTGAGTTTTTTTTCCCCTTTTAAATCAATTTGCTGTTTCTTGAGTTTCATTTCACATTAATGTGCCAATTTTAAACTCATAATCAACAAAATAAGTATAAATAAAAGGTCAATACATTTAAATTTAATTCAAAATACTTTATTTAACACTGAAGAGGCAACACAAAGACATATAAACAATTTGTTTGCACAATTTAAAAGTACCAGTGTGACAATGTGAGAGTTGAAAATGCCGCGCAGATCTGTCCAAATAAATACATTCTGTCAATAAAGATGAGCGCGAATTCGTCCTGTTTATGATCGTCTAATAAATCTCTGTGTGATGTGGCACAGACAGTGTGATAATGTTCATAATATCAGATTTCAGAGATGGCCCCTAGAAAGCCGTAACCCTTTGACCTCCACTGGACCCAGCCAGGCGACCCCTTCTAGGATGGTCTGTCATCAGTCTGAGCTCTAGGATTATCACACTCTCATAAACTGCAATAAAAAAACAGACTTCTGAGCCAGTAAATGACTAAATATTTGTTATTCTGAAGGTTTATAGAGAAGCGTGAGCTTTTAGCGGGTCAAAAACTGTAAAAACTAAGCCGAGACTCTGTTAGAGAACTGTCAGTAAGGGATTAAGGAGGACCTGACGCTGTTTCACCTCCAGACAGCTTTCTAGAAGTCATGTTTATTAATACCACAGCCACAGAGCAACAAGCATTTTTTAAGGCTTATTACTGCCGTGTTAAATTCGTTGTTTTGTCTAGAAGATCCGTGAAAAGTATCTTTGAATGTATGTTTAAGTGTATTTAACTGTGGTGACACTCCGACACAGTTGTGAGGGTCCCAAATTAGATTGTAGTGTTGTGTGTAGATGTCACATGACACAAATCAAAACAAATAGCTAAGGTTCCACACAGGCTCCCTTCACCTTTCAGACATCGTGTAGTTCAAGTTCAAGTTGATTCGTATGCCACAATCACACATGGTTCACAGAGTAATCTGAAATGTAATATAACACAAATATAAAATAAATAACACAAGCAGAGAAGGGAAAAATAAAAAGGGAAATACATGCAAAAGAAAAGTACAGATCAAGACACAAATAAACATCCCAGACTGAAGACATGCTGGATGTTAATACTGTATGTACCAAAATAGAACAAGGACCCCTGCAATCATCACCTGTCTGTATAATCAGGACAATACGGCCATGGGGCCTAATTTATTCCTCAGTAATTACAAAAATTCTTTGGGATAATATGACATTGGTCTAAAAACAGGACTGCGCTTCTCGTGGCATTCACTGTGTCACACTGCAGTTTTTGTATTAAAACAGAGAGATTCTCTTTGACATATTTTCATTTTCAGCAAGTTTTGTTAAAATCTGATGATATTGGCAGAACTGTGCCTAAAGTGCTTTGTGATGCATCAAGGGAAGTTTTCACAGGATGCATATGTCATGTTTTACCCGGATATATCTCGACAGAGGAATAACAGCGGAGAAAATGAAGGAGCTATAAATACGTGTATTGCTCTTCTTTCTTTGTCCTTCCTCCCTACAGAACCAAATCTAATTAGGTTTGGGGATTTCATAAAACACAGACCTCAGCAAGTGTTCCTTCTATCATGAGGTATCATCGTTTCCACGGGTTCTTAGATTAGCAACTGTTCGGCCCAATCGTTCTCCTTTGTCACAGGAAAGACTTGCAAGGCTTCTGCAACAGAATACCAGTGTCATATGAGAGCTTCTCCACGGCTAAAGTCGGATCCTCTGCAGTGCCAAGGTGCTTTAAGGAGATTATCGTAAAGACCAGAACAATGTCTGAACTTCAGTAACCAATACGCCTGCCACAACAATATTTACACAAGGTTAAAAAATGCTGCATTATAAGTGTCTTGATCTATTTATACACTTTTAAATTCAGTGTCTAGTTTAAGTCTTTCTATTGTGTGGCATCGTTACACTGCATTAGAGTCAGAAGACAAATGTTTTATACGGTTTAGCCCTTAAGGACATCGTGGCATCTATTTCTAATAACTCATACTGATTAATATTCTTTTAAATAAGTGAGGGAGAGCATCACATCAACACTCTGTTCATGTGTGTTTCTGTTGATAAAGCCAAGTTAATCTGCTACTGACACTAATAAGGAGATTTAGTCATTAATACACACTAATTAACCATAAACATTTCTGTCATTTAAAGAACAGTCTTTGTATTTATTCCCATTTAAATTCTTACCATTGTCTGAAACTTGCTTCTGTAAACCACTGAGTCTGAAAGAGAGTTTCATCTGTGACTAATAAAAAAAAAAAAAAGACGCCAGATGTCAGATTAGAGGCAAAAATACTCAAGCAGAGAGCGTAATAGTACATGACCAAATAAAGAAAGTCATGTCTGTTGAGGGAACACCGATCTCTCTATATAAGAAGGGAGGCTGGACACCCGCAAGGACTGACAGGCGACCAGTCAAGGTGAGTGAGTTGCAGTCTTTTATTAGCAGGAGGGAAACCAGCAGCTTAATGAACAATGCAGGGCATGAACACTTATTGCCAGACACCGTAAAGTCAACACAGAATACAGGCGTGTGTATGTTAGGACTTCAGTGTACAGTAAGTTTATTTTTTTTTAATATGAAATAGATTAATTACAGTTAATTAATTGAAGCTGTTACTTTTTTTAGAACCCTCATTAAACCATCAGCAACTGTTCTTCAGAGGGGAGGAAAGAAGGTAATCTACTTCTTCTTTTTCATCGAGTATATCTGTGATAAGTCAGACTTTACATTATTATATGATTATATAACATTATATGATGTCTGTTTTAAACCTTAACCTTGTGTGGAATGGTTAGCAAATCAGTTAATAGCTAATTGTGTGCATCTCATTCCATTTACGGCGCCTGCATCATTAAAAAGACACTGATACTTAACAAGCATTTAGTGGAGCATGTAAGGAGGCATCAACCATCAAGATCATGTACAGTTAATGGAAAACAGTGACCGACAGTTACACTGTAAAATCGTTTAACTTTCTCATTCGTACTGCATGAAACATAAACAAGTAAAGCACGCCTTTATCCATATTTCTCTCTTCTTTGTTTGAGCGTAAAATTCATCACATTAACAACATTTAACTTGTTCTATAATTAGTACCACCATGAGTAAAGATGTGAAACGATAACAAGTAATGACTGAAATGAATGACTGCTGTCCTGTTCTTACTTACTTGCAGTAAAGCGTCACCATGAGTACAGACGCAGAGATGGAGTGTTTTGGCCCGGCGGCCGTTTTCCTCCGGAAGCCAGAAAGAGAGAGGATTGAAGCTCAGAACACTCCCTTCGATGCTAAAACAGCGTACTTTGTGAGTGAGCCCGCAGAGATGTACCTCAAGGGGAAACTGACAAAGAGGGAAGGCGGCAAAGCCACCGTGGAGACTCTCTGTGGAAAGGTGAGCATGACGGATGAAAGATGTTACATAGAAATAAAACATGTAACATCTTAAAATATGCACAACGCTATAATTCTGTGATAAACCCTCAAGACGACACAAAACAAAGTTATCTCTAAATACAATTAACAATGAATACTGACCTGCACCACCCTACTGTCCCAACTGAAGTCCTGCGTTGTTTCTCTGTCCCTCTAACAGACGATCACTGTAAAAGATACTGAAGTCTTCCCCATGAACCCTCCAAAGTTCGATAAGATTGAGGACATGGCCATGATGACCCACCTCAGTGAACCCTCTGTGCTGTATAACCTCAAAGAGCGCTATGCAGCATGGATGATCTACGTGAGTTTTCCCCGGATCATCACAACAGTAGATAAAAAGAAGACGTGTGTCAAATAAGTAAAATAATAAGTAAAGTCCTCTGTCCTCCTCACAGACCTACTCTGGGCTGTTCTGCGTCACTGTGAACCCCTACAAGTGGCTCCCAGTGTATGACAGTGTGGTTGTAGCAGGATACAGAGGCAAGAAGAGGGTTGAGGCTCCACCCCACATCTTCTCCATCTCTGATAACGCCTATCAGTTCATGCTCACTGGTGTGTACAAAAACTTTGCATGTAAAACCATTTGTGAAGAGATCAAGCACTACAATGTATATCAAATATTTAGAGCTTTAAAAACTAATTTTTATAAACTCCTTTCTTTAGATTATAAGATATTATAACTCTTCATAGTTGGTGTAATTTGTAGCAATTGTTAGACCTCATAGAGTATGTTGAAACTTGTTATGTTACTAATAATATAAAATGTATTCCTTTTTTTTTTAACAGACCGTGAAAATCAGTCTATCCTGATCACGTAAGTTTGACATGATCTACAAGTAATCCTAAAATCAATGTAACTGCATGTCAAAGAAATGTTTCAGCACAATATATATATATTTTTTTTAACATAATCTAAGTTAATCTAAAGAGTTTATTTCAGTGTTCGTTCAATTCATCTAAAACAAGATGTTTCTGGTGCTGATCGACCTGTTTTTATACTCAGAGGAGAATCCGGTGCAGGAAAGACTGTCAACACCAAGCGTGTCATCCAGTACTTTGCGACAATCGCAGTGTCTGGAGGAAAGAAGGCAGAGCCAGTTCCTGGAAAAATGCAGGTGAATAACACGTCTGCTTTCTGGAGTCTTGAACGCGATCTTGGATCATCGGGTATTAAGCATAAATGTTTGTTTTTGCCTTGTTTTCTGAATGAAGGGATCTCTGGAGGATCAAATCATTGCAGCCAATCCTCTCCTGGAGGCTTATGGTAATGCCAAGACAGTGAGGAATGACAACTCATCCCGCTTTGTGAGTATTTGTTAACCTCTTTTTTTAAAAATATCAGAATTTGTAATAAACACAACCCTAATCTATAGCTGTCTTGTGAATAGGGTAAATTCATCAGAATCCACTTTGCAACAACTGGAAAGCTGGCGTCAGCTGATATTGAAACATGTAAGACTAGAAATGATGAAGCAGATGCCCCCATTTTTTTGGTACCTTCGGCTCATTGAACAAAGCTGACCACTGTCTAACCGTGTGATCGACAGATCTGCTGGAGAAGTCTCGTGTGACATTCCAGCTGTCTGCTGAGAGGAGCTACCACATCTTCTATCAGCTCATGACAGGCCACAAGCCTGAGCTGATCGGTGAGACATATTTTGAGTTTTAAAGGTCACTCGTTACCTGATGTTTAGCGTGTATTTGCTTACATGGACTTTCTTTTGTCAGAGGCTCTCCTCATTACCACCAACCCGTACGACTATCCCATGATCAGTCAGGGTGAAATCACCGTCAAGAGCATCAATGACGTCGAGGAGTTCATTGCCACAGATGTAAGATCAAATCTGCACCTTTAAATCGAACTGTATTCATTTATCAATGTTTTAATTTGATTCTGACTTTCCTTTCTTTGAATGCTCACAGACTGCCATCGACATCCTGGGCTTCAGTGCAGAAGAGAAGATGAGCATGTACAAGCTGACTGGAGCTGTGATGCATCACGGAGCAATGAAGTTCAAGCAGAAGCAGCGTGAAGAGCAGGCCGAGCCCGACGGCACTGAGGGTATGTAGCGCTTTTTCATTTACTGCCAGCAGCATAAGTGAAGAGTTCTGAATTAGATTCTTTTGTATTCTCTGTAAAATGACTTCGCTGAATTTTCTCCTTTTCTCAGTTGCTGATAAAATCTCATACCTCATGGGCCTGAACTCAGCCGACCTGCTGAAGGCTCTGTGCTACCCGAGGGTGAAAGTCGGAAATGAGTTTGTGACAAAGGGTCAGACTGTGCCTCAGGTAAAAACGTTCACATACGGTCGTGTGAATCATAACTCTACAGCCTGTTTAACACCTGAAAACTCTGAATCATTCTATTGCTTGTTCTTACAACAGCCCCATTAATGTTTTATCGTTCCTGTATCTGTAAAATCAGGTCAACAACGCCGTCATGGCTCTCTGCAAGTCTGTCTACGAGAAAATGTTCTTGTGGATGGTCGTCAGAATTAATGAGATGTTGGACACAAAGCAGCCCAGACAGTTCTTCATCGGTGTGCTCGACATTGCTGGATTTGAAATCTTTGATGTGAGTTTGGTGATGCAATTACCTGTAACTTTGGGCTTGTTACAAATTAATATTAAATTAATCCACATTCCTCTTCTTGAAAACCAGTTCAACAGCTTGGAGCAGCTGTGCATCAACTTCACCAACGAGAAACTGCAACAGTTTTTCAACCACCACATGTTTGTCCTGGAGCAAGAAGAGTACAAGAAAGAGGGAATTGAGTGGGAGTTCATTGACTTTGGTATGGACTTGGCTGCCTGCATTGAGCTGATTGAGAAGGTAATGTAGGAGACATCTATACAATGATGAAAAATAATTAGCCCACCACAGTCAGATAGTATGGAATTTTGAATTTGTGTTATTTGTGTTGTTAACAGCCAATGGGCATCTTCTCCATCCTTGAAGAGGAGTGCATGTTCCCCAAGGCTTCAGACGTCACCTTCAAGAACAAACTGTTTGACCAGCATATCGGTAAAAGTGCCCCCTTCCAGAAACCCAAACCTGCCAAAGGCAAAGCTGAGGCTCATTTCTCCCTTGTGCACTATGCTGGCACTGTTGATTACAATGTTGTTGGCTGGCTGGACAAGAACAAGGACCCCCTGAACGACTCAGTGGTTCAGCTCTACCAGAAGTCTTCAGTGAAGCTGTTGGTTCACCTCTATGCATCGCATGCCTCAGCAGACGGTACATAACACTATAAAAAAAAAAAAAGTAGATTCAGCAACATCACAACCATCATCCAAAATTCAAAATGAAGATGCAAAATAAAAATAAAACTGTAAACTGTTTTTTTTACAGATGCTAAAGGTGGTGGAAAGAAAGGTGGCAAGAAGAAGGGTGGCTCCTTCCAGACAGTATCAGCTCTCTTCAGGGTAATTTTCATAAATACATTATATACATACTTATACAGCTGATTATGTGTCCACTGTGCAGAGACATTAACACTAATCTCTACACAAGCATGCCTGTAGTTTAGCAGTGATAGATTTCTTGTGGCAGGCAAGGTTAAATACACAATCCTGCAGATCAAGGTGGTGTATTGATTATAGAGACTTTCGGCATGTGTCGTCAGGGCTCGATCACCTGATACAATAAGCTGTATCTAGAGGTTAATAAAAATGAGTTCTGTCTATCAACAGGAAAACTTGGGCAAGCTGATGACCAACTTGAGGAGCACTCATCCACACTTTGTGCGTTGTCTGATTCCCAATGAATCGAAAACACCAGGTGAGGTTTTTCACCTGTAACTCACTCACATCTGTCACCTGTTTGGTTAGACTGGCTGTCTGTCCCACATTTGCTGTCTGCAAATGAAAAATCTCCACTGTGTCACTGTTTAAGGTCTCATGGAGAACTTCCTGGTCATCCACCAGCTGAGGTGTAACGGTGTGCTGGAAGGTATCAGGATCTGCAGGAAAGGTTTCCCCAGCAGAATCCTCTACGGTGACTTCAAGCAGAGGTACTTCCCCAGATTAACCATATTATGACATAATATCAAAGATCAATATATTCATTGTTGATTAATTTCTTTCTAATTAGATACAAAGTACTGAATGCCAGTGTAATTCCTGAGGGACAATTCATTGACAACAAAAAGGCCTCAGAGAAACTCTTGAGCTCCATTGATGTCGACCAGACTCAGTACAAATTTGGACACACAAAGGTAATCTGTTTGTCTGAAATGGGGAACTACAAACCTTCATACTGGAAGTGAGTGTACCAATTAACATCAAGTAACTCTTTTTTTTAGGTGTTCTTCAAAGCCGGTCTGCTGGGAACTCTGGAGGAGATGAGAGATGAAAAACTTGCTATCCTGATCACAATGACTCAGGCTGTCTGCAGAGGTTTCGTCATGAGACGTGAATTTGTCAAGATGATGGAGAGGAGGTACTGTCAAATGGGAACTGTGAATGATATAAATGATAACTTGATAGTAATTTTCAAGCCAAATATTTAATTTGATAATGCAATCGATACTTTTTAGCAAAAGAGCTTTAAAAGTCTAAATGAATGTATTATTTACTTCGACACCTATTTTCTCCAGGGAGGCCATTTACTCCATCCAGTACAACATCCGCTCATTCATGAATGTCAAAACCTGGCCATGGATGAAGCTGTACTTCAAGATTAAGCCTCTGCTGAAGAGTGCAGAGACTGAAAAGGAGATGGCCCAAATGAAAGAGGACTTTGAGAAGATGAAGGAGGACCTAGCAAAGGCTCTGGCTAAGAAGAAGGAACTGGAAGAGAAGATGGTCTCTCTGCTGCAGGAGAAGAACGACCTGTTGCTGCAAGTGCAGTCTGTAAGCTGGATGATCACACTGCATGCACACATCTACTTAACATCCCACATCAAATGACGTGAACCTATTTGCACTGACTTTTAGGAAACTGAAAACCTCAGTGATGCAGAGGAAAGGTGTGAGGGGCTCATTAAAGCAAAAATCCAGCTTGAGGCCAAAGTCAAAGAGACGGCTGAGAGACTGGAGGACGAGGAAGAGGTCAATGCTGAGCTGACCGCAAAGAAGAGGAAGCTGGAGGACGAGTGCTCCGAGTTGAAGAAGGACATTGATGACTTGGAGCTCACTCTGGCCAAAGTGGAAAAGGAGAAGCATGCCACTGAGAACAAGGTTACAAGATAGGCTTTTTAATCACATATTTCCACTCCAATGTAGAATTCAAGTGTGTTGTTAATTAAATTACATGTGAAAATTTAATAGGTTAAAAACCTGGTTGAGGAAATGGCTTCTCAAGATGAGACGATTGCCAAGTTGACCAAAGAGAAGAAAGCCCTCCAAGAGGCCCATCAGCAGACCCTTGATGATCTGCAGGCAGAGGAAGACAAAGTCAACACTCTGACAAAGGCCAAGACCAAGCTGGAGCAACAAGTGGACGATGTAAGTAATAAGTTAAAGTCTTAAGCTTTGACAACACCGGATTATGTGCATGACTCGTTTCTCTTTTGTCGAAGTCCAGGGCAGAAATGGTGGCCTACACTACTAACAATCAAAACAATTAAACAGTGAGTCCATATAAAATGACATGTTTAACTTTATGAATCATGTATTTCAGCTTGAAGGTTCTCTGGAGCAAGAGAAGAAGCTCCGTATGGATCTTGAGCGAGCTAAGAGGAAGCTTGAAGGAGATCTGAAACTGGCCCAGGAGTCCGTCATGGATCTGGAGAATGACAAGCAGCAGTCTGAGGAGAAAATAAAGAAGTAAGAATGAACAAACTCCCTCTATCCCTCTATCTGAGCTACTTATTTGCTACTTAAACACAAGTTTAATATGTTGCATTGATTCTGTCCCCTCCAGGAAGGACTTTGAGATAAGCCAGCTTCTGGGTAAGATCGAGGATGAGCAGTCTATGGGAATTCAGCTGCAGAAAAAGATCAAGGAACTTCAGGTATAATTGGAAGCATTAGTCGAAGGTCAAGGGAAGATGAAAATATCTTGAATGATTTAAGTTGAACTTTGTATGTTTCAGGCTCGTATTGAGGAGCTGGAGGAAGAGATTGAGGCTGAGCGAGCTGCTCGGGCCAAGGTGGAGAAGCAGAGGTCTGATCTCTCCAGGGAACTTGAAGAGATCAGCGAGAGGCTCGAAGAAGCCGGCGGAGCAACATCTGTTCAGA
Source organism: Protonibea diacanthus (assembly GCA_028641955.1). Taxonomy (NCBI): domain Eukaryota; kingdom Metazoa; phylum Chordata; class Actinopteri; family Sciaenidae; genus Protonibea; species Protonibea diacanthus. Next base: position 12,559,647 of record CM053978.1, on the reverse strand, counting down.
TTGAGATGAACAAGAAGCGCGAGGCCGAGTTTCAGAAGCTGCGTCGTGATCTCGAAGAGTCCACCCTGCAGCATGAAGCCACCGCTGCAGCTCTTCGCAAGAAGCAGGCCGACAGCGTGGCAGAGCTGGGAGAACAAATTGATAACCTCCAGAGAGTCAAACAGAAGCTGGAGAAAGAGAAAAGGAGTTCAAGATGGGATTGATGACTCAGCAGCAATATGGAGTCTATCGCCAACCAAAGGTATGTTTTCTCAAGAGCTGAATTTCATACAGGAGCAATAGTGATAAAATAATGATTTATACTAATACATGTTTACATGATTTTATTTTTCAGTCAAACCTTGAAAAGTTGTGCAGAACATTGGAGGACCAACTATGAGATCAAATCCAAAAATGATGAAAATGTTCGGTCAGCTAAATGACCTGAGCGCACAGAAAGCAAGACTTCAGACTGAAAATGGTATGGAAATCATATTTTTGGTGTGTTCATTATTATATACACCTTACATACTAATACTCTTTTTAACAACCCTATTCCATCTTCTTTATGCTCTTCTGCCTATATTTAAGATTTTGCTGCACATCAGCATATGACACAAGCTACCACAGTATATCTTAATCATCATAATGTGAATACTGCTTATACTTATTAAGTTAGCTGTCCATTAATTTCTCGATTAGTGAATGTTCACGCTAGCTGGAGGAGAAAGAAGTTCTTGTTTCTCAGCCATAAGAGGCAAGCAGGCTTATTAATTTAGCAGATTGAGGAGCTGAAGAGACACATCGAGGAGGAAGTAAGGTAAGAGTCTGTGAAGTCGGCGAGATAATCACAGAGGAAAGGCCACCAGGCAATTGGTATCAAATATTAATCAGGTGCCTATTTGGATCATAGGCCAAGAACGCTCCTGGCTCATGCCGCTCAGTCAGCCCGCCATGATTGCGATCTGCCCAGAGAGCAGTATGAGGAGGAGCAGGAGGCCAAGTGTGAGCTGCAGCGTGCCATGTCCAAGGCCAACAGCGAGGTGGCTCAGTGGAGAGCCAAATACGAGACTGATGCCATCTCAGCTTAATCGGTGAGCCGAGGAGGCTGCTAGTCACAAACACTATCCATGAAAAAATGAAGCTTGCTGTATCACTGAACATACTTACAGTGGGGGTGTCGGAAGGGATGTACTCCTATAACTCATCATAACATATTTTATGTATTTATCTAGGAAAAAGTTTGCCCAGCGTCTGTGGATGGTGAGGAATCCATCGAGGCTGTGAATGCAAAAATGTGCTCTCTGAAAAGACCACAGAGACTGCAGGGTGAAGTGGAAGACCTGATGATCGACGAGAGAGCCAATGTCCTGGCTGCTACCCGACAAGAAGCAAAGGAACTTTTGACAAGGTTCGATATTTTCTATAACATAACATACATAGATTTTGACTGTCAACATGAGGTGATAAAAAAAAACACTCAGTTGTTTGTTGCATTTCTGTGGTTCTTGCAGAGGGAAACAGAAGTATGAGGAGAGCCAGGCAGAGCTGAAGGATCTCAAAGGAGGCCTGCCTTCAGCACTGAGAGAACTAAGCTCAAAAATTCATATGAAGAATCTCTGACCAACTGGAGACTTTGAAGAGGGAGAACAAGAAACTCATGTAAGACAATTAAACACCAAGTCAATACACCTGTAGTATCTCTTGTTACTTTACTTCTGCATAGCTCAGTATTCTAAAATGTATAAATCTGCACTAATAGAGATCCTCAGACCTGAGTGGAACAGCTTGGTGAGACCGCAAGACAATTCACGAATCCAGAGAAGGGAAAGAAGACAGTTGAAGGCTAGAAGATGGTGAGATCCAGACTGCTCTGGAGGAGGCTGAGGTAAAAAAAGTTTATAGTGTAATATATAGTATAAATACAAACTATGCCAACAATGAAAAAAGAAAAAAAATTATGCTCTTGTTTCTGCTGCAGCTGTGAGACAGTTTATACTCTGTGTGAGACTCATCTTGTAAAGGTGTTGACATGACACTCAGTGCTATTTTTCTTCATCAGACTCAGCCTCTGTTTCTTTATTTTTAATGAAGAAACTGTTCTGTGCTTGAGTTGATAAAGGTCACACTTGTTCACAGGCTACCCTGGAGCATGAGGAATCCAAGATTCTCCGCATTCAGCTTGAACTCACCCAAGTCAAGAGGAAATTGACAGAAACTTGCAGAGAAGGACGAGGAGATCGGCAGATCAAGAGGAACAGCCAGAGAGTGATTTGAGAGTCCATGCAGAGCACTTTAGGATGCCGAGGTCAGAGCAGAAACGATGCCCTGAGAATCAGAAGAAGATGGAGGAGACCTCAATGAGATGGAGATTCAGCTGAGCCATGCCAACAGGCAGGCGGCTGAAGCCCAGAAACAGCTGAGGAACGTCCAGGGACAGCTTAAGGTATGGTAGTTTATTAAACAAAACTGCAGGTGATTTGTACTTTATTCAGACTGCGTTGCAAATGGATTTTTATTATTCATTCAGGATGCACAACTGCACCTTGATGAAGCTATTAGAGGTCAGGAGGAAATGAAAGAACAGGTTGCCATGGTGGAGCGCAGGAACAACCTGATGCTGGCTGAGATCGAGGAGCTGAGAGCTGCTCTGGAGCAGACAGAGAGAGCTCGCAAAGTGGCTGAACAAGAGCTGGTCGATGCAAGCGAGCGTGTGGGACTGCTGCACTCTCAGGTAAATTAAAACTTCCAACAATGACTTACTTGACAACGTAAAATGACTGTGTGATGTAAACAAAACTATCATTTGTTCAGAATACCAGCCTTATCAACACCAAGAAGAAGTTGGAAGCTGACCTTGTTCAGATCCAGGGTGAAGTGGAAGATTCTGTGCAGGAAGCAAGAAACGCTGAAGAAAAGGCCAAGAAGGCCATCACTGATGTGAGTCACTGTACGACAAACTAATTCACAATGTACAGTGTGCAATGTCCCTACTGTGTCTAGTCCTCTAGCAGTTGAAACATTAGATGGAAATTAGCTTATATTTAAATATAAAACCCAACAAAATTTCAGGCTGCCATGATGGCAGAAGAGCTGAAGAAGGAGCAGGACACCAGTGCTCACTTGGAGAGGATGAAGAAGAACCTGGAGGTGACGGTGAAGGACCTGCAGCACCGCCTTGATGAAGCTGAGAATCTGGCCATGAAGGGTGGCAAGAAGCAGCTCCAGAAACTGGAGGCTAGGGTAAGTTCACGATAAAGAAACAGTGTTTTAGTTTGGTGTCGGTTTGTGTTCTCGTATTTCTCATCTGTTCAAACATATTCAGTCCTCTCACCGTAACATCTGCACTTCTTATCGTCAAGGTCCGAGAGCTTGAGTCTGAGGTCGATGCTGAGCAGAGACGTGGAGCTGAAGCTGTGAAAGGTGTCCGCAAATACGAACGCAGAGTGAAGGAACTGACTTACCAGGTACAGAAACAACCACACCTAAGCATGTTACCAAATAGTAAAGTAACTGCTTATTATCAAACAGTATTTTTAAATCATTCTATAACTTGTGCTGCTGATGAGAAACTGGATGTAGAATATGTTTCACACCCCTAGAGGGCATGAATCCACCATATGTCTGAAGCTCCAACAGTGCTCGACATACTGAAGGGATATCGAGAGGACCACAGCTAAAAATAAACATTCTCCAGCTCAAGCTATAAATACATGCAGTTAATAAGCTTATATTAGTGTGACCAGATGTCTTTGTAAATGTATAACATTTACAGATATGTTAACAGATTTTCACTATGAAAAATGAGTGTGTACACTCATTCTCACGGGCAGCTTGATCGACAGAGATGGCAGTGTTTTCACAGCACTGAACGATCCCCGAAAGACATTGCGCCGAGTGATGAAAATATGTAAATTTCTCTCCTGTTCTGCATTAATTCATAGCCTCGGCTTTTGTAAGCTCGTTTGGTTGTCCTTGCTCTCATGAGTCTTTCTGAAGTGTCTTCACTGTGGAAGATGTACGAATGTGCTGAGTTCTCTCGAGTGGTTTTGAAGACGCACTTAAAATGTGATGAGACGATGGTATTCGCTTTAGTGCTGGTTTCAAACAGACGATACTGTACACTTCCTCTAGACCGAGGAGGACAAGAAGAACATTGCCCGACTTCAGGATCTGGTTGACAAGCTGCAGCTGAAAGTGAAATCCTACAAGAGGCAATCTGAAGAAGCTGTGAGTGTGAAACATTCATCACATGCAACACAAATACGTGTCAAACCAGTAACACCTTTTCTAACACCTGAGGACATGACAGCCTGAAGTAGCATGACATGATGACTGGTGCCTTGTGGTTTTCATCTCATGCGGCTGGTAGGAACATTTAAGACATCACTTTTTTTTTTCTTTTTTTTTTAACTTCCCAGGAGGAGCAGGCCAACACTCACCTGTCCAGGTACAGGAAGGTGCAGCATGAGATGGAGGAGGCTCAGGAGAGAGCTGACATCGCTGAGTCTCAGGTCAACAAGCTGAGAGCGAAGAGTCGTGAAATCGGCAGGGTAGATTCATTTTTTCTTTTTCTTTCCATCCAGTAATAATTCCACTCTGGTAATGTTTGTGTTTGTCTTAACCTCTCACTTCTCTTTTGTATTGATTTAAAGGGAAAGGAGCAAGAATGAGTCAGTCCAGATGAGACACAGTGCAAGAAATCATACAATATGACGTCCTTGTCTGATGTGTCGAGGGTGTGACGAGAAATAAATCTGCAAGCAATCGAACGCTTCTCTTTTTTTGTCGTTAAGCTGTTTGTCTCACTTAAGTTCAAATTCAAATGGCATGAACAAACACACAAACATTACAAGCAGCCAATGTTCAAATGTAAGGTTTTTAATTATACTTTAAAGTAAGGCAAGTACACTGAGAAGTAATGAAATGTTTAACTGTGGATTACTTCAAATATACTTTACAGTGTAGTCACACAGAAAACAAATTTTCTCCATTATTTAAGAAACTACATGCAGAGGTTCCTTTATTATATCCACAAAACAGATGACATGAATCAATACACAAATGTACACTAAAAACTACAGATGGAGACAATTACTGCTATTCTTAAACTCAGTCAGTGACTCACTTCCAGGGTCAGAAATCAAACAGATCATCCACACTTTGAGGAAAACAGAAATCTGATCACTAATAGTAGCACTGTAAATAAACTGCGGGGTGTATTTATGTCTAAATCTGAGTGGTTCATCATTCAAAATAACCTGGTTGTCAACTGTCGCCTATTATCACGTAAAAGTTCTCTAGGTTACGATAACTGCAAATCTTTGCCTTGTGGTGATAATGTTCCTGACAATCTAGTGACCTTACAGTTTTTTTATGTGCCTCAAAACAC
>CM053978.1:12416702-12553776 GCA_028641955.1 Protonibea diacanthus | reverse complement strand
GGTCCCTCCCGGGCAGAGCGAGCAGACGACGCCGTTTCTGGGCCACTCGCCACAGCGCTCCAGTGCCGCGGCGCCACCGTCAGCTACGGAGGAGCCCATGCAGCGGGGTCGAGGCCGACTCTCTCCAGAAGAGCGACAGCGACGCCTACGGGAGGGCAGGTGCATCTACTGCGGAGAGTCGGGACATTTTCTTATTTCTTGTCCAGTAAAGAGACAGGGCTCGCCGGTGAGGAGAGCACTGGTGAGCCAAACCTCGTCTTCCGCCGATCTCTCCCGACCTCTCCTGTCTATTGAACTGGTCACTTCCGGGCAGAGGGCTGTTCACCCAGCATTGGTAGATTCCGGGGCAGACGCTAATTTTATGGACCAGCATCTGGCGGAGCGTCTTGGCCTTGAGATTATTCCCCTGTCCAAACCCTTGGAAGCCACCGCTCTTGATGGTCGCCTTCTGTGCCGGGTGTCTCACCACACTCCCCCTGTCCGGCTCAACATAAACGGTAATCATTCTGAGCTTATCAGCTTTCACATCTTCCATTCGTCTCTGCACCCGCTAATTTTGGGGTTACCATGGCTTATTAAGCACAATCCTCATATTGATTGGTCCACTGGCAAGGTGCTGAAATGGGGAAAAGATTGTTTTCTCTCCTGTTCTCCGTCCATCTCCGCTATCAAGTCTGTGGTTGGACCCGATGCCTCTGTGCCAGATGTCGCCTCCTCACCCCGTCGCACCCACAGTGAGCCTCCAGACCTGACCGGCGTTCCCCCCTGTTACCACGACCAGCATGAGGTTTTCAGTAAGACTCGGGCCATGTCCCTACCTCCTCACCGGTCGTATGACTGCTGCATCGATCTCCTCCCAGGGACCTCTTCGCTCAAGGGTCGGCTGTTTTCTCTCTCTCCAACGGAGAGGGAGGCCATGCGGCAGTACATCGACTCCTCGTTGAAAGCCGGTATCATCCGTCCGTCGTCCTCCCCTGCCGGCGCTGGCTTCTTTTTTGTGGAGAAGAAGGATAAGTCCCTCCGACCCTGCATCGATTATCGCGGCCTAAACGACATCACCATAAAGAACAGGTACCCCCTCCCTTTGATATCTTCAGCCTTGAGCTCCTGAAGGGTGCTAAGATTTTCTCCAAGCTGGATCTTAGAAACGCCTATCATCTTGTGAGGACCAGGGAGGGGGATGAGTGGAAGACAGCGTTTAATACCCCCTGTGGACACTATGAGTATCTCGTGATGCCTTTTGGTCTAACTCAGGGGTGCTCATACTTTTTCAGCATGCGAGCTACTTACAAAATGACCAAGTCAAAATGATCTACATACCCACTACAAAAATGAAAAAACATATATTTATTTTCAAATATATTGAGGATTCTTTATTTGTACAATGTATGTTGATGTACCTTGCATAACCGCAGCCAATATTACACAACACAAAATAATTAACTATGAACATTTTTTTTTCATGAGCAGTCCGAAAATGCCACTCCACATTTCTTTGGTATTGCGACGGTAGACTGGCAGATGAGGCAAATGCACTTTGAAAATGACATCGTGAAAAAAAAGTCCTCCTCCCATTCCGTTTGAAAGTGATACGTTTTTGACTTCTTACTTGGTCCAGCTCCCCCACTCATTTTTGATGACATTACGTTTTCTTTAGTTTAAAAGGAAAAAGCGAGGGCTTAAAATTGGAGGTAACTCGCTGACTAGCTTGTTAGCTTTGCTGCACTTAGCGCCGTTGTTTGCGCATGAGCGGTGACCTAAATGTTAGAAAAATTCAGTTGTCATCCGACTGGCTGCCCTGTATATTAATCAAGTGACAGGATGAATGATAGGCTGACGGTCAGCCTATCATCCATTAAAAAAACACACAAGACGTTTTTTAGGGAAATCCTTCCCTATGAAATGGAACGCCACTCGCTACGTCATCATGTCGGATCCCAGAACAGCGAGCCTACGGCCGGCAAACAGCGGCTGACGTATATTTTTTTTAATGTCATGCGATCGACCAATACTACCTTTGCGATCGACTGGTAGATCGCGATCGACGTATTGATTACTGGTCTAACTAACTAATGCTCCAGCTGTCTTTCAGGCCTTGGTCAACGACGTTCTGCGGGACATGTTAAACCAGTACGTTTTCGTGTACCTGGACGACATCCTGATTTTTTTCTCCGGATGAGACGACGCACATCCAGCACGTGCGGTCAGTACTGCAGCTCCTTCTGAATCACAAGTTGTTCGTAAAGGCTGAGAAGTGTGAGTTTCACGTGACTTCGGTTTCCTTCCTGGGCTTCATCATATCCACTGATCACATCCAGATGGATCCTGAGAAGGTTAGTGCTGTAGCCAAGTGGCCTACGCCTACCAGTCGCAAGATGGTGCAGCGTTTTCTGGGGTTTGCAAACTTTTACCGGAAGTTTATTAGAAACTTTAGCACTGTGGCAGCCCCCTTGCATGCTCTAACCTCTCCTCATGTTAGGTTCCAGTGGTGCCCCCTTTCAAAGGCTAAAAGACAAGTTCACTTCGGCTCCAGTCCTCGCCCTTCCTGACCCGCATCTCCAGTGCATAGTGGAAGTGGATGCCTCGGATTTGGGTATCGGGGCAGTGCTCTCCCAGCGGTCACCTTGCGACGGCAAGCTCCATCCCTGTGCCTTTCTCTCCCGGAAACTTTCCCCTGCGGAGAGGAACTATGATGTGGGTGATCGGGAACTGTTGGCAGTGAAGGTGGCTTTGGAGGAGTGGCGGCACTGGCTGGAGGGAGCTGAGCAGCCGTTTCTGGTATGGACAGATCACAAGAATTTGGAGTACATCAGAGCGGCTAAACGCCTCAATGCCAGGCAGGCCAGGTGGGCACTGTTCTTTAAGAGGTTCCACTTCACCCTATCGTACCGTCCGGGTTCTAAGAATACCAAGCCTGATGCTCTCTCCAGGATGTTTGATCCTGATCCCAGCCCTAAGATGGTCTCCACCATTCTCCCTTCCTCCTGTGTAGTGGGAGCGATCACATGGGCTATTGAAAAGAGAGTAAAGGAGGCCTCTGCTAACACCCCTGCTCCAGCAGGGTGTCCACAGGATCGTCTCTTTGTGCCTGTTTCCTTGCGTCCACAGGTGATCCACTGGGCCCACACCTCACGAGTCGCCTGCCATCCAGGGACTGCTCGGACAACCTTCATAATCAGGCAGCGGTTCTGGTGGCCGGCGATGGAGAAGGAGGTGGGGGAGTACATTGCTGCCTGCCCTGTCTGTGCCCGGAACAAGTTCTCCCTGAAACCTCCAGCAGGTCTTCTGCAACCCCTCCCGGTGCCCCATCGTCCCTGGTCAGACATCTCTCTAGACTTCGTCACAGGTTTGCCCCATCTGATGGTAACACTACCATTCTTACTATTGTGGACAGATTCTCCAAGATGGTACACTTTGTGCCTCTCCCCAAGCTGCCCTCTGCCAAAGAAACGGCCGAGGTGCTGTTGTATCATGTGTGTCGCCTTCATGGTTTCCCCAGGGACATGGTGTCAGATCGGGGTCCGCAGTTTGTGTCCCGGTTCTGGAAGGCGTTCTGCACCCTCATAGGAGCTTCTGTCAGCCTGTTCTCTGGTTTCCACCCTCAGTCTAATGGACAAACTGAGAGACTCAATCAAGAGTTGGAAACGGGTCTTCGTTGCCTCATCTCCCAGAACCAGAGATCCTGGAGCAAGCACCTCATTTGGGTGGAGTATGCACACAACACACTTCCCAGTTTCTCTTCTGGTCTCTCCCCTTTTCAGTGTGCCTACGGATACCAGCCTCCACTGTTCCCGGACTCTGAAGTGGAGGTAGGGGTACCGTCTGCCCAGGTTCTCATTTGCCGCTGCAGGAGGATCTGGGCCGGGGTCCACCACATACTGCTCCGCAGCACTGCTCGGAGCAAGAAAGCTGCAGATCGACGTCGGACGCCGGCTCCCTCGTATCGACCAGGAGATCGGGTTTGGCTGTCGACTCGGGACCTGCCGCTGAGGGTGGAGAGCCGGAAGCTGGCTCCTCGGTTTGTTGGACCCTTCCCAGTCTCCAAGGTCATCAACCCTGCTGCAGTTCGCCTTCGCTCCCCAGGTCCATGAGGGTCCATCCCACGTTTCACGTCAGCCGCCTGAAACCAGTTAAAGAAAGCCCTCTGGTCCTAGCCTCCAGACTCCCACCACCCCCCCAAGCCATCAACGGGGGTCTTGTGTACACGGTTAAGCGGTTGCTGGCGGTTCGGAGGAGGGGCCGGGGATATCAGTATCTGGTGGACTGGGAGGGTTACGGTCCCGAGGAACGGTCATGGGTGCCGGACAGCTATATCGTGGACCCGACCCTCATCGAAGACTTCCATCGGCGCCATCCAGATCTTCCTGGGCCGTCCGGTGCCGTCCCTTGAGGCCGTCCCTTCAATCAATTTTTGGCAGGTGAAAATCAATTTTTGGCAGGTGAAAATGCCCATTTTGTGTCGTAATGCTCCTTTAAAAGAATTTCAAGCTGTCTTGTGAGCTCAGATCTTTATATTATGAAGCTCCAGGATGAGATCAAGTCATATTTAGGCAGAAATCACCTTTCATTAACTGCATTTGGCCTTCAATCAATTTTTGGCAGGTGAAAATGCTTTTTTAGCAAGCTTGTTCTCTCTGTACAGATGCTGCCTGGTCGAGAGTTGGTTAGGGAAAGGGATAAACTCCCTCCGGAAAGGGAAGGAGGGTCCTCTGTCCATCCAGCCCTCGGACCTCCCGTAACTCCAGTCCCGTGTCGGCTGGCAGGGGTGCCAGCAGCACCTGTCATAGCGGACCTCCGTCCAGCCATCCATCTTCAAAAATAAAAGAAAAATCACGTAGGTGATAAAAAACTGAGTCTCTTAAATCAAGAGATATATATTTATTTTTATATTTACAAAACAAAATCAAATTGGTGTGCAAATTAAATACAATAAGTAAAAGTGACGTTTCGACCTTAACCAGTCTTTTTCAGGCAGTACACACCAATAATATCACTCTCCTCTCTCTAACAGATGTTGCCTGTTTGAGGATTGAAGGAGAAAAAAAAGGTTTGGGTTGGTTAGGGTTAGGATAGGGGACTGTCTCCCATCTCCCATGGAGGGTGCATGGTCTGTCCACCTGATGGACCTCCAGTACGCCTGGTCCCAGTGTGGCTGGCGGGCACGCTGACGTCTCCTCCCGTAGGGCACCTCTGTCCAGCCGTCCATGCTGCTGCTTTTCAAAATGTAGGAAAGGAAAAATCCAAATTGAAATTTAAAATAAAAATTAAATGTATTTATTTACAATTTAAAAACTCAACAAACAAACACAACACACAAACAAACAAAAAGACAGGGTGTGAAAATGCAATCAAAATTAGCAACGTTTTGACCTGAGTAGGTCTTCTTCAGGCTAACACACACACCAAAAAACACTCACTTCTCTCTCTACATTTGAGCTGGAGCTGTTTCCTGTTTGACGATCGAAGGAGAAAAAAAGTGTTGGTTAGGGTTAGGGAAGGGGACATTCTCCCTCCGGAAGGGGAAGGAGGGTGCATGGTCCACCCAACCCTCGGACTTCCCGTAACCCCAGTCCCAAGTCTTTTCACGGGGCCGTTCTCTTCTCTGTCGACCATAACGGACCTCAGTCCATCCACTCATGTTGTTGGCTTCTCGAAAAAAAAAAAATTGTCAAACAAAAAACACTTCCAAAGGAAGGCACAAATCAGGTAAGTAATTAAAAAGTAAAATGAGAGAGTCTCTTTTTATTAAAGAGATGTATTTTTATTTGTTCAAAAAATGAAATAAAACAAACAAGGTGTCAGGCCTCAGGTTTAACACACCTGTAAAACTCTCCTCTCTCACACAGAGACTGTCTGTGTGAGGTTCAAGTTAGATCAACCCAGTTCAACTCAATGAGGTGGAATCTGGTACGGAGGCATGTGGTGGTCTAACACTTTACGAATGTTTTAGTCACATACATCATGTTGAGTCATCCCTCTGTACTTTCTACATACAGTATGTGTATCCACAGACAGGCACACAAAGAAACAAGAACATTTGCCTTACTCTGCATCTCCTCCTGCTAGAAGTCAAGCCAGCCTCAGTCCACTGAGTCTCTGCCTTTAGTTGCTGTTTTTGTGGACATGAGGTAAAGAGAGACAGAACAGATCAAATGTGATTTATCCGGTTTTGGACAGATAGCCAGTAAACTACACATGCTGAAGCCAATCAGGAGGTCACACGGGGGAAGGTCACAAAGATGATGGTGGTGAACATATTGGGGTGTCAAGAATGAGAGATGTGACTGTGAATGATTGTGATGATACTTATTATTTAAAAACTGACCCATACTCTGCTCCTTTTACAGCTTTTATTTGTGTACAGTCTATTCCCAGACTTCTCCACTCTCGTAATGTAAGAAAACAACGTTAATTAATCTGTGAACATTATCACATCATGACCACAGAGGCTTTCTGCACAGACTGTCACTTGTCACTTTGCACTAAGGTGTCATTAATGTAGTTTCTGTGAGTTATGGGCAGCTGCAAAGCAATCTGGCACCAGGTTGTTGGGGTGAGACACCTTAATGATCTGACCTGAGACCTTGGACTGTCATGTTGGCGAGAGAAAGAAAAAAAAAACAGTAGCGGTGCCAGTTTGAACTAGGTCAGTGCAGTTTGACAGGTCATCATCACAGTATGGAACAGACCAATCTACTGTATTTTATGTATTTTACAAGTGATAAGACTGCAAGCATTGAGGTGTAATGCAATTACTTTCTATGTGACATTTCTGTATATTAATTCTAATATTGTACTGTCAGATTTAATCTGTGTATTCATTAATTTATTCATTAAATCAGGGTTATGTGAAATGTAAAAAGTCTGGAAAGAAAGCATGGCGATAATTTATTGGGGCTCTGATTAGGGATTTGGGTATCAGACACACTCACTGGAAAGAAAAACACCAATTGCTAAAAATAGCTCACACGCACACGGAGGTAACTGTTGCATATTTGGGCAGGAAATATGGCAAATGAATAAGCAGCCAGTTGCAGTAGCATTTTTTTTCTAAAAGAGCTGCCAGCAAACTGGAAATCTCTAAAAAATATAACTGTTTTAATTTGTTGCTGTGCGGATGATCAAAATGTCCAACTTCTCCTCACATTTTTTTTAAATACTGTTCAACATCTTTATATCCTTTGACATCTGGCATCCAGCCTCTCGTCCCCCTTTTTTTCCTCCCTCCCACTGTGTCCTAGCAAGCCTGTGGCTGTGAAGGTCAGCCTGTCTCTCCTCACATATGACCCCGACTGACTGTGCTGCCTTTGGGGCAAGAACCCAGAAGAAGGACGGGTGTGTCGGAAAGTGTGTGCACATACTGAACTCTTGCATGCATGTAATTGTGGGTGCTAATGTGTGTAGGTAGTAGACACTGAATAAATGGACTGAGCAAATTAACAATTGGCACATCCTAAATCTGACAAGGTGCCAGACAAAGTCAAGTTCAACAAGTCCAAAGTCAAAGCTAACATTACTGCAAAACATGTATAATACATTATAATATTGTGGTTTTAGCTAGGTGTTAGCTTGCTGGCTAAGGTGTCAATATCTGAAATAGTGCATATGTGTATTTTTACTACTCTAGTCACCTTTTTAGCTTTTGTTTTGTTTGTTTTTATCCTAATTTGCTGGTGCATGATGTTCAAAATAAAAAAAATAATAATTTAAAGATTTACTGTGACTAAGATACTGGGATATTTAACAGTGACAATCTAACTGGTCTCTGGTGGACAAACAATCAATGGAAACATTGATTGCCGATATACATCTCTGGCATTTCTGTACTGCAGTTTCTTAGTATTTATTGGCTGACATATTTTCTAATACCAATATATCTGTATAAAGATAATACCTGTGGCCAATATAAACTGGCCAATTAATCATTAAGGCTCCACACCAGAGAAGGACGATAGCATCTAACGATACCAGTAATATATTAAAATACACACACACACAAAAAATGTACACACAAACATTTCTGAGAAATGTTACTTATTGTAAACTATGTGGGATCCAAAGATGGTGTAAACAGTCGAGTGCATATCAGCCAACAGAGCCTCTCTTTAGGGGAAATCGTTGTCTTTACACAAGAGGTGTAGAATTGCCACAAGCGACTGAATGGTGTCTCCAATTAAATTAGCCTGGGAGAAGATAACACATACCATGCTGCTCCAATCCCAGGAGAACCAATGCCCAACGAAACAAATAGTTTAGTGATATCAAGTGGATAGACAAACAGAGCCAAAAGCAGTCTGCAGGGACCGTCTCAGTATAGAAAGGGGACCCACAAGCCCCATCTACATCTATAGAGGATGTAGACCTGTATACAGTCCAATACCATGTGTCAGATTACACACCAGACAGCTCTATGTTGTGTGTTATTGGACGATCTGTCAATTTACAGCCACGGATTTCTATATTTAGAATTAAGAGTGCAAAAAATGCTTGCAAGCATTTGGATTGGTCTTCATGGGCATTGCGTTTGAAACTGATGAAAAAAAAAAGAAAACTGAACTGCACTGCTGGACCATGAATGATACAAACCCTTCTGTGCCTTTCCTTCCACTTCACTGAAGTTGCATTCATGGAAAGGAATCAAAATAGGTCGAGGTAAGGTAAGATTGTGCAACATAAGGCTCCCAAGTGCAATATGAAAAAGAAGGTTTTGCCCGCAGAGCACCTGGCGTTAATATATTCATACACCTTGCTAGCAGCTTTTAGGGTGATAAATTTATTTTGAATCAAATATTCATTTCCTACAGTAAAAAAAACAACACCCACCAGTTACAAGACTTAGAAGACTCTCAAGTCTTCTCACTAGCAATTAGAGTATGATGGAGAGTTATTCAGTTTAAAAAATGTCTTGATGTTAGAAAAGCTGATCACTTTTGCAGACTGTGTAGATTTTTTGTATAGATATCTGTATATCTGGTCGGGCTCGGATCTAAATTGCCAGACTTTAGTCATTAGGCATTATTGTTGATGTTACCATGTTAACATAAATCAGACTACAGCTGCAACTTACAAGAATTTAGATTTGTGTTAGAGAAATAGACCTAGGAGATCACCAAAGTCAGTTGGGATTATCCTCTGGGGACCACAAATGTCTGTACCAAACTTGATTGGACGATATTGTCAAAATAATTCTGGATTGAGATAACAAGAACAAATGCTTATAGGGATTGTCATCCCGCTAGAGTGGTTGAGCTACATAGATCTAATTAATTATATAAAAGCCATAGGTGTCTAATATTCATCAGAGGAAAGCATCCTTAATCTTGGTAAGATCTGCTCCCGTCCTAATATTCATTTGTAGTACAAAAGTACAAACTAACTACAAAACTGCTTCCCTCAGGTTTGATTTGACAGTCCATCTCTCAGAATCTGTCTGTAGAGGCTCTGTATATTCTCTAGAGGGATTTGTTGATCAGTGGCACCATTCTGTCATTCAACAATACAAGTGATTTACCTGAAGACAAAGACTTGAAATAATATCGTCAGTGCCCATCAATCTTCCCCTTTGTCACTCTCCAGTTTGTTCAAAGAGCTGTATCTACTGCCACCACTTAAAATATTACAAACAGATACCCAACGTTTTTTTTTTTTTTTTAAGTCTGCTAGATAGGGTTCACGAGTGCAACTATTTAAATAGAATAGAGGTGTCATAAAAAAAAAAAAGTAAGAAAGTAGTGCAAGTCTAGAAACACCTGCAGGCAGGGAAACAGAAAAACACAAACATACTTAAAAACAATAAACTGGACTAATGTTCAAATGGCATTCTGGATTGAAATTTCCAAAAAACAAAAAAAAAAAATTTTGGTGCATATTGCAGCTGGACCAGTAATGCTCCCAACTTTTCACTGGTTTGAATGACTCACTGTGTTTTGCAGAAAGGCATCATGATAGTCTTCCTGAACTTTTCTCAAGACGGGGAAAACTGCTTACGTTCTATTGATTTCACTTTTTTATTCCCCTTTCCCCATTCTGCAGACTCTTCACTTTTTATGCCCATCTGTAAGTCCTGCATTTCCCGCCAGTAGATAACAGTTATCTGCACAATTATTTGTAGCGAAGTGATGGTCAATACAGCTAATATAAAATGGTTAAAGAACAAGCAGCCTGATACCCCGAAATACATTAGCATAAGTGGGTTTGAATGCAGAAGCCACCAGGATGACTATTAAATGAGATGGGGTGTGAGAGACATGGAAATGTATTCTGAGTGTGTGGCTGGTGGCATTACCACCTCTATTGCCACCTGTCAACACACACATTGCGCGCACGCACACCCACACACACACACACTAACTAATGAAAACACAATCTCATGAGAAAGAAATAACGCATGTAGCCAACCCACACACACACACACACACACCAGTCAAACCGCACTGCCTCACTACAGTTACTTTACACACCAAGTCACCGGTGTGTGTCTGACCCATCTGGTGAGAGAGGACAGCAAAATGAGTGAGACCATGCAGGAGAGGAGGAGAGAGGCAGTAATGTGTTTCGCTGGTAACTGTCACTACTGAGAAAGCATAAAGCGTCCTAATTGAAGATAACAGAAAAATTATAAACCTGCAGAGCAACATAACCATAAACAGCCTTTTGTCTCTGCATCTCTCGGGTACACGCTCATGCTCGGAGAACATCATGGTTGTTCAGAACCACACATTTAAGATAAGCACATTCTACATGTACACACAATCTGAACACTTGCAGAGACAGATGCGTGCATGGAAACAACAAGTAGCACCAGGCAACCAGGGTGTGGGTTGTCCATGAAACTTATATTCATGTGAGAGAAGAGAAGAATCTTAAATCATCACGACAACTACAAGATGGAGGCATTGTTTACAAGTAGAAATACTGAAATGCTTCATTAATTAGTTGATCTACAAAATATATATATATATATATTGATGACTTATGACAAAAAAGTAAGACAAAAGAGTGATCAAGCTTCTTCAATGTTTAATGCTTTTCTATGTTAATCGAATATATTTGGATTTTTGACTGTTAGTTGGATGAAGCAATAAATGTGGGGAACTGAGTTGACATTTGTCATGTAATAATACAATAAATAATAAATATGCAAGATTGGACCAGAGTTATATTTCAAAAAAGTAAAAAAAAAAAAAAAATCAAATCAAATTATCAATCGAACATGAAAATTTTAACAGCAGTATCATTATGTCAGTGCCCTGAGAGGTGAATCACTGTAACATTCAGTTTTCGCTGAGTCCAACATGAAGATGAAGTAGAGAACCGGGCAGAGTGGAAGGACAGAGCCAACAGACTGGGAACCCCGACCTTAGCACTCCAACTCTAGGGAGAGACAGGGCAGGGGCAGAGCCAGAGTTTTCTTGAAGAATAAAAACCCTCAAGTCACGTCAGACTGTCCTCCAATCTGTAGCCATTTATGGGCAGGAGGGAAGAGAGCTCATAGTTTATTTTATAAAGTTTTGTGATTATGAAATGTATTTATCTTCACTCTCAATTCTCACCTGCATCAGTGGTGATACTACTTCATATTCACACAGAGACTGCACAAAAGAGGAGAAAGCTTGGAGAAAAGTTGGGTTGGCTACCTGGTAAAGTGCTGAAATAACGTGCCTGTTACTTGATTTCATCTACCGGTTGGACTAAGTTAGCATAGCCCTCATTGATCCAAACTCTTTTCAGAAAAGAAACATTTTCAAAGTTGTTTGCTTGTCGTCGTCTTGACATTGTCATACCTGACAATGCACAAACTGAGAAACTCGTGATGCAGTTATTTTGGCATCCTTTTGATCTGTTTATTGCAATCAAAACACCCAACACACAAATGATCTCACAGTCATTTTGTAACCACTCTGTATTATGGTTATGAGAGTTTGGAAAGTTCACGATGCATTTTTGAGAACGCTTTAAAGTTTATTTACATGTCTAAGCATAAAACAGTGTTCAACAGTGTCATCACGGGTGGGAGGAGGTGAAATGCTGCCCCCTACTTTTTAAATGGAGCTTGTGGCGAGCTCTGTTAATCTGTTAGTTGCAGGCGTACAAGACTTGTTTTTATTTTAAACCACAAAATACAGAAAAAAGCAATAAATTAGTGCTGACTAGAAAATTTAATTTTGAGAACACAATGAACTTGGAACTTCTTTCCAGTGTTTGAGTTTCCAATTTGGAGCATGGAGTGCATGGGAAATGTTCGTCCTAAGAGTGTGAGAGGGACTGAGGGTGTGCTGACAGGGTGAAAGGGAAAATACAGAAAATAGAGATGTTTGTGAGTTTATTTTGAGCTCCATTACCCCTATTACAGATGAGTATCTGCTCTGCACCCTCTTCTAAATGCTGAGGATGCAGGTGGCCCACTGACGAAAGCATTAATCTCTCCCTGGCCATCTACCTATCCGTCTGCCCATTTATTCATCAGCTCATCTGATGACAATTCTCCCTGTCCATTCCACTATTCTTCTGCCTCTCCTCCATCTTTCGGATAATCACTCCATCAAAACATCCATCTGTGCACCCATCCAGCAATTCATCTACCCATCCATTTATCTCCCCATCATTCATCCATTTGTCTATCATCTATCCATCCATCCGTCCATCCATCCATCCATCCTAAAACACACGCTTGGTTCCATCAGTTTGCAGTGGCTCCATCAAGACTGCGCCTCAGCTGTTCAAAGTGCCTCACGTGACTACAACGGGCCATATGTTAGACTTCCAAACAGACAAACGGAAAACAGAGGAGCTTTTCAATCAATAGACGTGGCAAGCTGTAATCACTCCTGTGACTCGATAGTTGTGGGAAAACACAAAATACAGCAACATGGGGAAACAATTAAAAACACAGATAGAAAAGCATGTACAGACACTGAAGGTGTGGGTGATAGCGTTGATTACCAAGAGAGTCTCGTCTTTGAAATCAATTACCAGTTCACAGATATCCTGTAATTGAAATGGATTAGTGTTCAAGGATTATTCTCTCGTGTCATGTACAGTAAGGCAGTGATTGTAAAACTGAACCAACACAGTCTTTGCAGATCAAGAGGAATATTTTGATATTTATGGAAATACTCAAGGATACATAAGAAAATTGATCCCTCATGTCTGTATGGTAAATATGAAACTATTGCGAGCAGCTGATTGAGGTAGTTAATTAATGTTTACTAATCAACATGATTGTTTCACCATACATAGTAAAGTAACAACTATTTGCTAGTTTAAGAGCAGGTTATATACCGGACTACTTCTGGCCTATGTAATAGTCATAGCACATCATAACCATGTCCCCTCAGAAAACCACAGATTTAATTTTTTTTTAATTAACATCACTTGGGCAAATAGCTTTGAGGGGTGTTTTGGGCCAACGTCCTGCTGAAAAACCAATGATGGCCCCACTGAGTGCAAAACAGTTGAGATGGCATGTTACTGCAGAATGCTTTGGTAGCCATGCTGGCCTTGACTTTTGAATACATTTCCAACAATGTCACCAGCAAAGCAACCCCACACCATCACACCTCCTCCTCCACGCTTTACAGTGGGAACCACACATGCAGATACCATCTGTTCAAATTCAACAAAACACAGATTTCCACTCATGTATTATCCATTCCTTGTGTTTCTTGGATTAATCATTTCTCTTCTTCTTTATGAGCTCCCTCAGTAGTGCTTCCACTGCAGCGAATCGATCATTAAGGTGAGATCAAGTGTTAATTGAAAAACATTACAAGTGACTACCTCATCAAGCTGACTGAGGGAATGTTCCATTTTGAACAATATAAAACATTCAATATATTAAATATTAAATAAATTTTGTTTATGCTTTTTTTTTTTGGTTAACGCCACGTGTTATTTCATAACTTCAATGTGTTGATGAGTTCCTGTGTTAATCTGCACTGAAGAAAAAATACAATAAAACTGATTCTTCTACCTTCACCATCAGTTATTTTTTATTCTCAGTTCTCATGTTTTGGCACAGGAGGTTAGCTCAGTGCAAATGGACCACCCAGAAAGTGACTGACACTTTTTTTTTTTATGTACGCTTCACTGGGCATAATTTTACACCATATGGGTTGAATGCTAATTACCAGCATTCACGTGTCTGCTTTAAAAAAAAAAAGAAAAAAAAAAAGATATGGCATTCAGCACTTTGATGCATTTTCAAAGGGCAGACTAGCACATATTGCATGTATTTCAATAAAAAAATATATTAAATAAACGTGAAGGGTGACAGTCATGACACGTGACAAAATTTGGCACATACTTTGCAACAAACTGACAAAAGAAATGAGGTCACAAGCAGAAAGTAACCAACAGAGATTTGATAGATGCATAACAACAGCTAATCACGGGTTGACAAACTGCTAATTAGTATACAAGCTAATATATTGTATATTGTACTTGCTAATATATTACAGCAGTTTTTAGTCATCAAGTTATCTGAGGAGTTGAAATGTGTCATGGTTTGTGTTGAACAGTATATACATAAGCATGTATACCTACATAGTGCGTCTCGATTTCCTGCATTTTCCTCATCTTAAATGTGCTCGCAAAAGGCATACTCTGTTTTAATGAATGATCTTTAATTGGAGGAGTTGAGTTTTTTTTTTTTTTTTGCTTTTTTGCTTTGCTTTGTTTTGTTTTAAAGATGATGTTCCCCCGAGATGACGTGCAGTGCAGAGCTGTGTGGGTCTATCACACTGCCAGCTGCTGTTCAGATCAACTGGATCGCAGTAATTAGTCGGATTCTTTTTAATAAGCATTTCTTGTAATTCTAGTGGTGTTTTAAGCTGGGTGTCCAACACTACAAACACAGCTCGAGCATCATCTTAGTTTTAGGGAATTAAAGGCGATAGAATGATTAGTGCTGGAGGGCTACAATTCATTTTCATAATTTTGTGAGGATTTAAAAACACACACACACACACACACACACACACACACACACACACACACACACACACATCAGATTCGGTGTGCAAGATTTCAGACTTAGTGTGCAAACTCCTTTAGTCTGATCACACTGTCAGACACGGGATTGTTTCTCCTTGGGTTGTCACATACCTGCAGCTTTCAAGTGCTCAAATTAATGGTGCTACTGAACGTACCACCAATGCTTGGCGTATAGTTGCAGATTCTGTGTGCCTCTTGTAATACTGTCCCCTGTGTAATGATGTTCCACTTACCTTCTGTTAGTTACAAAGTGAGCCCTTCCTTTGCGTGTCTACTATTCTGTTCTCCACTTTCCTGTTTTTATGTTTCATAATGTCTCCAGAAAAGGGAATAACAGCAATTGACACTGAAAATATGTTTACTGCACATGTTCTGTAAACCACTGAAGTAAGCTGTGCCTGTGTATGATATTAGTCTCAGGGGTATAAAAACTGAATAGCTGCTATTTGCTGCGTTAGCTATTTCAGACAATTAAAACATTATTGAATTCTTATTGATTTGTCCTCTGTTCTCTCGATGGAACATCTGCAATTGTCTGCAAAGGTGAACCTCGGTAATATTAGGAAGTGGAGAAACAAATGCAGAGGGAAGAGCTTAGCTGCACATGTCATTCTCTGACAGCCCTCCAGGCCAACCATTAGCAAGCAAGAGGCAATCACCATTTCATCAACGTTCACCGCACGGCCTCTCCCTCTCTCTATTTTATTCATGTCTTCTTTCTTTTTTGTTTTGTTTTTCCTCCACCATTTCTCATTTTCATTCCATTTTCATCACTCTTCTCCCTCTCTGAGCTCTCCTCTCTTCTCCTTGGTTGACAGTAGTGGTGGTGGATGCATCAATTCATCCTCCTCTTGTGTGCTGATGAATGTTGATTTGAGTGAAGGATGCAACCCCGTTGTGTAAGATTTTATATGTACGTGTGACTACAACAGGTGTGTGTGTGTGGGAGCTTCTGTTGATGCTTGCGTGCTTGCATTTGTAACCACCTCAGGGTGACCTGATGCACCCTGATGGCAGAGAGGAGAGAGTGGCATCCAATAGCACCGCTGTTACAGGATAATGGAGGATGTATCATTCGTTTCTCTCATTAAGAGGTCTGTATCACTGTCCTGCTGCCTCACACACAAAAACACACACCTCTTACCAGTCTCTTTGCTCTCCATACACTTAGATCCTTTCTCTTCCCTCCCTCTCTGAGAGGCTTCACTCACCACCTTATCGGCCTAAACCAGCTCTGACAGTGCTGGCCTCTCTCACACACACCTTGTCTCGGGGGCAGACCACATTATGAAACAATTACTCCCTTAATTGACAGTTAATTAATCTAAAGTCAATTTGACCTTGCGAGGCTAACCTTGAGATTGAGAGCCGTGGTAGTCGTGACACTGAGGCGAAGAACTGGGTTGATGGTGGGATGGAGGGAGCCGAAGAAGAAGAAGAAGAAGCAATGAGGGATGGAGGTAAATGATAGACTGATGCCGACTTATCTTTACACCAGCAGAGAGATCACTTATCAGTATCTTCTTGTCTGAGTAAAGATAGACTGAACTGGATACATTTCTGTGTGTGCGCTGTGGCCTGTTTGTGTGTGCAACATTGCACTTTATCAGACAATTGCCAGCTTATTCTGCTGAGTTGATCATTTACAGTAGGTGTTAATTACGCCTCTCATTTGAAAACTCGGCAAAGCCTCGGTTTTCATCCTCTCAGGCAACCATCTTGGCTACAGTCTATATCTGTGTGTGTGTGTGTGTGTGTGTGTCTTTTTGGGTAAAGGTGCAATTACCAGAAATTATTTCAGTTGCGTTTTCTTGTTTGTCTTTATCCTGCCTTGAATTTTTGGTTGTAGATGTAAAACCTACATCAAACACAGAGGCACTTAACGTTCAGTAATGAATGTACCCAACGAGTATGATGGTGGTGTGAAATACAGTACTTCAGGCAATATCTGCTTTGTTACATATACTAACATTAGCTTTAACAAAGACTGGAGATTTTTTTGCAGAATTACTGGTAAATAAACTGGTAACTTAGTAAAGATGTCACTTAAATGTCCCCAGTGCATTTAGATTTTGTTAATGCAAAAGGACATATTGTAAAGAATCGTGCGTCTACCCCTATTTGCACTGATAGTAAAAATTCCAGCACAAATTATCTTATCTTATTTCAGCAAACACATGGTGATGTGACAATATTAGTCCTGTGACAATCAGCAACTGTAATTTGGGGTTGGGTTTTATATTTTCCACCTTTATTTGAGCCAAAAAACAGGGGGGGGTGACGTGCAGCAAAGGGCCGTGAGTTGATGCAGTAGGTAGACCTGCTGTTTTGGGGGGGGTTTCTACATGTTTATCTGTCTATTTCCAAGTCAAGATTTATGATGTCTTCATTGGCAATTATAACTGCCAATTAACTGGTTTGTCTGATGGAGATCCATTTGTGAAAAGAGCAACCTCAAATCCATCAGAAGAGGAAAATCTCCAAAGATGATGAGATGGGAGACATGCATGGCAGCATGCAGTGAGGAAGAGGTGTTTGTGGATATTTAACAGTGCGGCTGTGCACCATTTGATCTAATTGCTTTTAGTAGCATGATTCATCGCACACAGCGATTAAACTAAGTGTCTCTTTGTGTGTCCAACGTGAGTAAATACAAGTAAAGTGCAGGCTTCACTTAACCTGTGTGAATTCGCCACATGGAACACAGACATGGCGGGGGTGATTTCTAAATCACGTCCCCTGGTAATATTAAGTCCTGTGCGATCAAATTCCTGTGAAAAAAAAGAAAAAGAAAAAAAAAAAGTCATTTTGGTATCAGTACAAATGAGAAAACACAGTCCCTAGCTCATATTAAATAATAGAACTGTTGGGCGATGATGATACATATACTGCGGTGTTTTTGTGATGTCATTTACATAAAGGTTACTATCTTTAAATATCATAGTAATAGTAAAGTAGTATAAGTAATTGCAGGTAATGCTGCACATTAATTAACTGGATGGCTTTATGGTAAGTTTGGATTTATGGGCTTTGTAGTGCGGCAAAATTCAGGTATCTATTTCACTTCCTTATTTTACTCTACTGTACTCTACAATTTCCAGAAAACTAATTTAACAACATGTACCGCTTGCAATCATGACAGAAACCAACCCTCTCACAAAGGTTATGGGTATGAATAAGGGAGCAAATGCTGGTAAATAAAATATAATCACATGTGTAGTTGCACCAGCTTGAGTGTGTCCTTACTAAACATTAGCATAATACTGCATGCTGCATTAAAAATGCACTCAGCATATAATGTCAAGAATAAAAATGACAAGGGCAATTGTTTATCGTGCTCCACTCAACTTTTCGCTGTCACAGCTGTCAAATTAAAAGTTCAGCCTCTTGACATGCAACCGAACAGCAGCCAATACTCATCAGAAGACCTCAACACAAAGACCCCCATTTAGGTTTAGCCTCTTTTCTTCACAAGTGTCTACACGTTTTCTGTATCAAAATCTATGGTGCGCTGGATAAATTTGTCTCCACTTTGTGTTGCTTTGACAAGACAGAGCTCCGGCTTCATGGCCGACTGAATTTGTGTGATTAAAGACGACAAGCAAAACCATCTGCTTGTCACATCCATCTGTCATCGCCCAGCATTCGCCATCAGCCGCACATCACTCAAAAACAACAGCAAGTCATGGAGAGAAAGAGAAAGAGAAAGAAGAAGAGAGGGAGACGGGGCCCGTACGCTGCAACGCCTCAGAAAGAGAGAGAGAGAAGGAGGGAGGGAGGGAGGGATGAGGAGAGGTGAGGTGAGGAGAGAGGAGCAGGAGCTGAAGAGACCGGGTGGTGAGAGAATGAGAATTGCAGGGTGTGAGCGAAAGTAAATGAGGGAGTGAGGGCGAAGAGACAGAGCGCTGGAGTGATCGAGAGAGGGGCAAACACAGCGAGAAAAAGGAGGAGACAGATGGAGATTTTCTGCTCCCCATAACGGAGCCAACCTGTTGATGTTGCCCTGTTGTGCCCACAGATTGTCTTATAGTTACACAAAGTGTCCCAGCAGCTCCCACCAGCCAACGATCGGATCTCACCCAAGCTTTATTCCCCCTACTTGTCATCCTCTACTCTTCACTGCTGTTTTTACAAAAAAAAAAAAACACTAAAGCAAGTAGACTGCTCACTCTCCTATAACACTAACATAGACAGCTTGCAGACACATATCCAAACAACATTAAGGGGGAAAAGTTATGCATAGTCTCAGAGACTAACAGATAGGAGCAACTTATATTTTTTCCTCACGCATATGTGAGTAGTTTTGGGGTTTAGTGTCTTGTTCAGAGACTCAAAGGGAGAGAACAAACGACTAACAACCCCAGCCTCTGGGAGCTGTTTTGCTCTCCACATGGACTTTTTACCTGCATGCAACCAGTGACAGTATAAAGAATGGACAGAGCCTGAGTGATGTCACCTGTAGGTTTATGAAGTGCTGTTTTGAAGCCGAGGCGGAATGACGCCTGGGTAACGGCACTTGCCCGTCAATCAAGCAGTCGAGTTGTTAATTATGCGTAACTTTAAGCCGTAATATTATCTCAGTGGGTGGGTTAAGAAGAATGCATCCCCCTTACAGTTGCCATGAACGGGGAAATTGGCTATAGAGACTAAAACTGCTGTCTGAACAGGATGTAAAAATATGTTTATTTCTGCTGTGAAGTTGGGCATTTTAATACGGCCACTTATGGAGATTGACTGAGACTGATTGATTCAAATTTAAATCCCCTGACCCCATGTATAGTCTTAAAGCCCATAGTACAACTGCATGATACGATATGAGGCTGAGACACTCACCCTTACCACACCAATGAGCTACATATCCTTACTTATAAATCGTTTCATATTGCAAGTTTTGCAAGCTTCTGGCAAGCTGCCCGCTGAAGCTGAGTGTGCTGAATAGCAGGCAGTCAGACGAGGTTGTACACCTGACGTTGCTCCGCTCATCTGTGGTGCCTCTGTTGCCTTGCTTGGATGGCAAGCTAGCAGGCAAGTCCACAGATTTGTTGTCGCTGTAGAGTAGGACAGCTGCTTTGAACAAAGTCAACAGCCTTACAGTTTGCCGTCTACGGTGTATAACCCAAAATACTTCCACACACACAGGACAGCTTTGCTTGCCAGTGTCCTCAAATTTCATAGCAAACAACATAACATCAGTAATTTAGTTTAAGGACAGGTCAACAGGGCATTCAATAGGTGAAGCTGATAGCACAAATTACCAAAACTAAAAATGGATGTTTCCTGGGTACTGTAGTTTATTTTGAGTCAATCCTACATACATGACTGAAAATAGTACCCAACAAATGCAGGATTTACTCCTGCTTGAGTAACATTTCCTGAAAACTACCATGCCCACGGAATTACTTAGACCTTTGTAATAAATTAAAAATAAATTAATTTTGTCTGTTCTTGGCTACTGTACAAAAATAGTGGTTCAACATGGCGGACTCCATGAAGGAGGACCCATCTCATTGTAGATATACAGGGCTTATTTTAAGACAACGCAAACACAACGATTCTTATTTTCAGGTGACTATACACTAATGAAAACATACTAACAAATGTTGTATTCCATTCCTGCCAATAAATACTCCTAAATCTTACACACTGAACCATTTACATTTTCAGTAGGAAGGACTGGACTTGACAGCCTTACGGGGAAGTAAGAAATTACTGAGAGATGGACAAGTACATTTTAGGTTTTGATGGTTTTACGGGTTCTTATTGTTCAGCCCCCGCGACCCTGATAAGGACAAGCAGTTACAGTGGATGGATGGATGGAAAATCAGTGATATGGCAAAAATGTTTAACATATAATGCCGTCATCCTCTCTTCTGAATTGGAAAAAAACGAAAGCCACATGACTAACTACAAAATGACTCTGCATTTCTCAGCAAGCTGAGTCAAGAGTGCGAGCAAAATCTCTGAAGGAGGTGTTTTTTGTGAAGAGGACATCTTGTTGTTTCAGTGCATCTCTACTAGCTCTCCATGTGTTTCCCTGTGATTTCTCAGTTTCAGTCATTCACCCCTTCTTCTCTTTCTCCTCTCTTTTTCTCGCCTTTCACCTCAACAATGTCCTCTCATCCTCAGATAAAAACACAGTCAGCAAAGGGGCCTTTGGGAGTTTGTGGGAAAGCCAGCCCTCATCTTTCATCTTCCCATCCTGGCTCTGTTCTTCCCCTAGCCAGCCTCTCTCCCCCTCCTTCTCTGAAGTTTCTGTCTCCTTTTCTACACCTCCTCCATAATTTCTCTCCCTCCCACAGCCACTTTCTCTCCATCTTTCCCTCTCTCCCTCCCACCAACTATCTCCAGGATTATCGATTTAGCGTAGGCTGTGATTGAGTCTCACTGGGTGTAATGCAGGCCCTAAGGTGTCTTCTGAATGGAGAGCATCATGAGTTATGGACTAACTATAGTCACTCTTCCACAACACCTGAATCACAGGCAGACACGGTATATACACACACGCGCACACACATACACAAACACACACACACACACACACACACACACACACAGAAACTGCGTTCCCCCAATGCAAACCAACCCGTGTGCAAAAACAAGGACACACACATCGATCGTACTATATTCACTGATACGCGCACACACAGATGATCTGATGTCCATTGTCGACATAACTTAATTTCGACGGAGGTATAACTTAAAGGTGCCATTTTATAACCTCTTGTGCTTTTGCTTTCGCTCATTTACATTCAAATAGATTGCATCCAGCGGTGACCTCTGACTTTCTTTTTTTTTTCATTTTCATAGCAATAAAGGTATATCACACACTCTTGTCTGATATTACATCCATGATTCAACACCATGAGCAGCCGCAGATGTGCACTGTGTACAAATGAATCTACAAGACAATAGACTCACAGTAATGCCAGTGGTAGAAAAAAATTAAGCTTTAGTCACCATTAAAATGGGCGAAGATCATCTTGAAGGTCCAGTGTGTACGATTTAGGAGGATCTATTAGTAAAATACGGAATATTAAAAAGTATGTTTGTTTCATCAGTATGCAAGTACCAAGAAATAAGAAAATTATTACTGTACTTTGTTAATAATCCTTGTACTATACTGTTACCCATTACTCATTGACATTGTACTGTACAATACTTCTTCACAGGAACGGATTTCACATATGGCAGTGAAGGCACCAACAGTGAGTGAATCATAGCTATAATATCATAACTCATGGGATAATCGTACCAAGGAATTGTTTACAATCCCCACCTATGGGCTGCGGTTGTCGGCTGTGCAGCATCTAATTGCTTCACTAAAAGGACCAAAGAGACCAGAGAGAGAGATCTGGAAGCTGGCATCACTTTCCACACGTCAGTATATAGAGTAGATATGAGATTTATTTTTCACATACTGTATGGGTCAACTAAAGCTAGAAAAATGTAGTGAACTCGCTAGGTAACCAACATTAGTTAACAGGTAACGGAGCAGTACTACTAATATAATAATATTAATATAAGAACAATAAATTCTGTGTCCCATTCTCAGTCCCAGTACAGAGTGAGAGTAATATAGAAAGCGAAAGAAAGATATCGCTCCTTATGTGCAGCTTATGACAACATTAATAAGTATTCATATATTGCAGTACGTCACAGTTGGTGTGTGTTTCTGGTTGTAATTGCCTGCCAAAATAGGCCAAAAAATACTGAATCTATTTAGGATTTCTACATAAGACATGTTGCTTAGTGCAGGGGTCTTCAGCTTTTTTCAGCCCAAGGACCCCTTGGAGAAAACACAAACTGAACAGAAACTGTCTTATAATAACTTTTATATTCACTTTATTTACCTTTTATTTCACCTTATTAACCTATTTATATGCTGGGTTATTATATGTGTATATGATTGATAAAACATTCAGGAATAATGGAATCATTTATAAATAATATATAAATAGTAATAGTTTTTGTCAAAAGTAGCTTCTTATTGCATATTAATGCTTGCAGTTTACTTAATATCATTTTTGTTATATTTTTTAATTCTCACAAATTATTTTGGTGAAAATTGTCAATTATTATGACAAAAATTGGCCGACCCCCTGCAGTACCTCAGCGGACGCCCTAGGGGTCACAGAGATTGAAGACCCCTGCCTTAGTGCATTACACATTAGCAGAATTGAAAAAATAAAATCATTGTCTATAATATAAATGCAGATATGATTATAAGCAGGATTTGTTCTCTTGGAGCTTTAATATATAATCAAACTTCTACCACAATCACTGTTTACTCTTTGTTTGTTCATATTGTTTGATAGGCACAGTTGTCTTAAGCTCATGACTGGATAAAAACAGTATTGGTGTATTAGTAGAAAAGATGGCTGCCATATGGTTTCATCCCCGGATGACTTAAGTTATTATGGTATCTAAATTTAACTAGCTAGCCGACAGAAGGAGCGGTTTTCAGCATCTACATCGACATTAGTATATCTTACTAACAGTCTGTTAGTGTATTTACATTACATCAAGTCACTAAAGATTTACCTTGTACTGGATACACATGGAGAGGTAAGTTGGATAGTCAGTCCAAGCCTGTTAACTCACGTTAACCGTTAGCCGTGGTTGTCGTAGTTACGACAACCATTGAAAACGGAGAGAATACGTAGCTAAGCAAGACACGTAAAAGACAGGTGGGGTATATTTTTTTGACTTCGTAATATAATGAAAAAATAAATAAGGAGTCATTCACACGGACAACTACGACAACCACAGATACATTCGGCTAACGGTCGCCAGTTAACAGGGTCGACGGTTGAACCGAAGCACCGGCGGCCTGTTGGATTAGCAGTGATTCTGAAATTCATCAACAGCTGAGTTTTCTCACTTGTTGCACTGTCTGCTGTCTCCTCGGGTGCTACATTATCGGGTGTCTATACTGCTGGCGTAGAAATAGAGCGAAGAGGGGAAAAAAGGTGCTATTTTTTTGTTGTTAGCTGTCTGTCTTCTAGTTAGTAAGGACATACTTCCGGTTACATTGAACACACCTTTTTAACAGCCATAGGGATTTTATTTATTTATTTAGTACATGGATGTTCTTACTTTGTATTTAAAGTGTGTGCAGTAATGAATTACATTTTCATGTGATGCACTTGTTCACATTATATTGCTGCTGTTTGTTCATGCAACGTTTGTTCCCTGTTTTTTTTTTTTTGTTTGTTTGTTTTTTTTGCTGGGCTAATTTTATTGTAGCCTAATTAAGCATAGATGTAGGCTATCAGCATTAGAAGACTGAAACCACAAGCTCTTCTGGGAATATTCAGCCCACTCCAAGACACTAGAAGTTAAAAAAAAAAAAAAAAACAGTTTCAGAGCTATATCTAATGTGTCATTCTAACCATTTCAATATGTCAAGCACTAACCAAACACTCCCTAAAGCACAGATGTTCTCTGCAAATTGATGGACAGATTTTCTTTATATGAATGCTCACTCATATATTGCATTATAACTGAGGAGTTTTAAAGGGAAATTAAATCGGATTTCTTCCTGAATGGGTATAGCACACTATAGTCAAAGATTTAAGTAGAATAACAAAAAGAATATGTTATTTTGTGGTAAAAGTGACTCACGTTTATTCGTATAGCTTGATATCCCATGCAATGTCACAATACATGGGTCAAATCTCTCTAAGAAGACGTAGGGTCCCCTTGAAAAGAAAGGATCTTTTTTTAAAAGTAAAAAAAAAAATATATAGGAAATGTCAGGAGAGGAGATTAAAGGACATATGTCCTTGTTTAGATGGCGAGGAGTGCTGTACTGTACTGCTGGAAGAAAATGGCAATTACAAGATGAAAAGAAAGTGAACACAACAGTGACATCAACACTAGCTTGCACACATGCATGCAATACACGAAAAGAACAGGACTGAAACAGAGTGATCTCAGGTTAGTTGACCTGACTTCTTCACACAACACACTGACCCACCTACCAGGGACCCCACATATATTATTGATGATAGTTCTGGAGTGTAATAGGTCTGCATAATTGATTACAAAGCATTTATTTTAGCATAAGTCGTATCCTGCCGCGGATGTTTCCAAATGTATGCTTGCTTTTATCCATGCATTAACCCTCCCCTCCTCCTCGAGCATCCTTAGTGCCCCAAAAACAAGACGCTCATTGTAATTCGTGAATCCTATTAGGATTGGCCCCAGAGTCGGCCTCTGCTTAGCAAATAAATAATGGTAATGATGATGATCCCTCATCTTGTCACTGGGGCTCTCCCCTGAGGGCCTCGCAGTGCAGGTGGAGGGAGCCTCTCCTGGCCTAATTGGTTCCAACCCTGCAGTCTTCTCTCCAGCCTTTTCTCCCTCCCTCCCTCCCTCTCTCTCTAACTCTCTGGGCCTCGGGACTTAGTCGGTAAACTTGTCTTTCTCTTTATATGTGTGTGTGTGTGTGTGTATGTGTGTGTCATCACCATATTTAATTTATTCTTGCACAAGCATGAAATCACACGTATCCACCAGCCATTTCTGTCCCTCTGTCCTGGTCTCCCTGTGCACACACAGATGGGTGGACAGATGAGCCGCGCGCACACACACACCCACATAAACACCTATATACTGTACTGTGGTAACTGGCTGCCAATATTTTGCCACTGTCTTCCCCTGCAGTCTCTTTTTGGCAGGTGGTGTATGTAAACACCTTGAATTGTTTAATGGTGCCAGACAGGAAACTGTTTCCATCTCCTTACCTGTCTGTCTTGTCTATAACTCTGACCTCTGCCCTGCAGTGAGCCTATCTCCAACCATCACCACACCTCATTACGTTTCCACTTCCAAAAAAAAAAAAAAGCCACAGTTTTGTAACACACGAGACTGCAAAGTCATTTTAAATACATGAGTAATGGAGATTAATAATTGTAGGAATCAGATTAGATAATTGAATTTTGGCACCTCAGTGAAAAATGGAAGGAAATAAAAGGAGTTTTATCCTGCAACAGTTATTAAAAGAATCATGTCAGAGCTTTAATTTAACACTTCAGAGGCTCTGTCAGGAAATATGGGATTTGATACACATTCACGCTATTGCACACACACACACACACACACACACACATCACAAAAAAAGAGACAGACAGACAGAGAGCAAGGGAGTAAAAAAAAAACTTTCTAAAAATAAATCCGGTCCCTATGCTTTGTAAAAGGTCTAAAATGTTGTTTTGTTGCTTTGAGGACCGAAGAAGCTCGAGCATTGGCTCATGGAAGAGACTTCTGAAACATTTCTCTAAAAATCAATACCTTCTCTGCTAGGCAAAGAGGATCTCTAATATAGTTTTATGTTATTATTTTTCCTCACACATTGCTACATTTCTCAGCGGCTGGCGGAAGGAAGATGGATTTTCTCTTCGACTGGATGCTAAATGTGATTCTGAATGCGGTGGGTCAATGAGATGATGCAGAGGCTGCACTCTTAAAAAGGGATGCATCACTTTCTTGCACATCCATAAGTGAAGTTTGACACCTCACGCAAAGTTCTATTACTTTTCAGCCCCGTGTAATGCAAACACACACAGGAAATGACATGTCACACGCATGTCACGGAGTGACAGTAACAAGCTGTGTGAGGCCCTCAAACCGCACCCATGAGTGTGATACTTTACACCTCAGAATCACAGGAAAGAAGGAACATTTAACTTCTTAACATCATTTGATCAATGGGTTAAATACAAACTATTGATACTGATGATAGCATCAGTATGCATTTGAGTATATGGACAGGAAATCACTGTCCATATACAGGAAATCACTTGAACACTATGGGAATATAGGATCTATTAAGATTTTGAGAGAGCAAATGAATCATTCCAGCACCTCTGTAAAGTTATTTAAAACAACATGATCATTAACATTAAAAATAACATATGTATCACCTCTTGCGAGCTTGTGGCCTGGACAGGCTGCACCTCAGCTTCACAACTCACAGTCATCCCTGGTGTGGCGTGTCAAGTTTGTTCAGAGAGAATTTCACTGTGCTTTGCTCTATATCCGGTACAACGGGGACCTCTGTTGGGTAGAATCACCATTACATGTTAACTGTGTCAGTGCAAATCATTGTATTTCGGTATGTAATATGTTGTGTTTGCAATATGTGTTGGGTTTACACATAAACAGTCCAGCTTTTTATCTAAATTTAACCAAAAAGTTTGTACTCTTTTTCTCTTTAATTACTTTTTATTGCACCTTGATTATTTAAAATCGTGTTGCACTTGGTCATCTAAACTATGTTTAAAATGTTAATGCATTTTCTGATGTCCTGAATGTCCTGAAATATTACCACAGTTATAAAATCTTGCTGAAAACTTGGAATTAAAAGTTAAATCCTTCTCTGCCCAAACATCTTCCCAGTAGAGTCCGACCCTAACTTGACACGCTGTTTCAGTTGCTAAAGAAATAACATCCTCCTTGCTTTTCTTGTTACATAATTAACATACGTCTTCGGCATTGTGAGAACGGGGCTTGATGACTCAACTCAAGCTCCAGTTGTGGCAGTTGCCATGGAAATGTGCATGTATAAACTTCCAAACTGTTTCCATGGTTGAGAATGAGCTGCCAAGCTCAACTTTCAAATCAACATGGATGTGAGAGATGCAGAGATCCAGAAGCATGTTTGAATCTGCACCAGGGTGTTCCCATGGCAACAGAGCAAACTCAATTTGTTCTCGGGGACCATGTGATGTCGAAAGCTCCAGAACAAGAGAGGAGTATTGTTCTATATAATTTAGCCAGTAGAGGTTATAAATGAACTCCCTTTACTTTACAATATTTTGTGCCTAAAATCATTAAAACTCAAAGTTTACCTGCAGAAAAGTTTGGCTCTTGACGTGACGTCTCCAATAAAAGTGAAATTCTCCTGAATTGAACAGATTCATTGCTACAGGATCATGCTTTTGTCCCCTCACACACACACACACACACACACACATAAAATCATCCACCCACAGAAATCCACAAACATTTTGGCAACCCTCCTCCATCCTGTCTGTCTGGAGTGGCAGGGTCAGGAGGTCGGGGATGACAACATGGCAGCTGTGATATCTTCCAACGCGGTCCCTCGGTCCAGAAGCGGCATGAATCTGAGGCTGCTTCCCAGGGGGAAGTGACCCGTGTCTGAAGGGGTGCTCTGTTGTCCAATCAGAGGACTGCTGAAGCCTGGCGGCGCTACCTGCTTGGGCCATGCTGCTCTTTTCCTCTTGACAGACAACAGAGGAGGAAGGCGGCGTGACCAGGCGGCTCATCATCTGCATCTGGACGCGGCCGTTGACTGTGTGAGGAAGAGGAAACCGGAGCGAGAAACGGAAACAAAGAGGAAGAAAGAGAAAGTACAAGAATTAGAGGAAGTCTTTATTGTATTAACAACAATCAGAAGGCAAAATGAAAAGGTAAAAAGATGTAAGCGAACCTGTGTCTGTCTGTCAAGGTGTCGCGTTATTCAGGCCTGTAGTCACTAATGGAACGCCCGTCCAGACGTACAGATGCCATTCCCTGCATTCCTGATCTCTGAGCTGTCCCTTTACATAGCAACCCATGCCCATAGTGCTCCCTATGGCTAATTACACTGCACTCAGAGTAGCTACAGAAAATAGCCCTGCATCCTTTTGAAGTTCTGGAAATGCCTCTGTCTTTTTTGAATCAGTCATTTGTTCCCCGACATGTGAGGAAATGGAAGCATTCTTCTCTTCGATATGAATGACACCAATAACTACACACACATACACGCATTACAAGTCTGTATAATGAAACACACTCAGACAATGCTCGTCTAAGAAAGTTTCACACTGCTGTTGTGAAGTGGAGAAGTTTCTACATGTCAAAAGTAGTTTCCTTCCTCAAACAACGCGCACAGAATACTGGGGGGGAAAAAAACGGGCAATAAGAGACAGAGTAATCAAGTCGAAGTGATAAACAGAAATATGTCACTTTATGACAAAAGAAGTAACACATGCTGTCTGTGCAATAAATTCAACGTTTCATAGGATTCTCATTTTACATTACAGTGGTTTTGTTAGTAGAAATAATAAATAATAAAAGTGAACAGCGGCCCATGAACGTTAAATAATCTACAAACTCCACTGAACAAAAATATAAAAGCGCGATAGCAGATTTCTTCTTTGCACATGGTTGCACAAGGTTTGATTCTCTCAGATTTTGTTCACAAATTCAAGATTATTATTGATTAAACAGCATGACTATGACACAGGTTTGCCTCGGACAATAAAAGGCTCACATACGTAGGTAGACTTTCAATGCAACCACACACAAAGGGCTTATGGACATGCAAGTGGAGGTTTGGCATTGTCAAGGAGGTTAACTGGCACCTCTCCAGCCACCAGTCCACAGCTTCATACAGTGGTCCATGCTGGATTAAAACTGGCCACCTTCTGGTTCCCAAGCCAAGTCCCTAAGGACTAAGCTACTGCTGTCCCCATTAGCTAGTACCAATGGACACTGTTGGAATAATATAAGCCTCTCAATATGCCACACCTGTCAGGATGACTTATCTTGGCAAAAGAAGCCTTTTGTGTACAAAGACGGAGTTTTGAATCTTTTATTTCAACTCATTAAAGAATGGGAGCAAAATCAAGCGTGTTGCATTTATATTTTTCTTGAGTGTAGTAAGAAATTTTCATATTTAACAGATTCGTGTTTGAATATTTGAGAGGTGACATAATTACCAACACCCTTTGATTGTGATCACAAATACATGCTTAATACCCAGTGCATAACACAGATAACATGGCATTAATTAGTACAATACATCCGATACAAAATATGCCTAAAAATAAAAGCAGTGAAGCGACCTGTGTGAAGTTTTATGAGCCGAGAAAAATGTCTGCATCTGTTATGATGATGCTTGATTCACAAGTTCTGATTTGTGTTATTTTATCTGTCCGTTTAGCACATGCCTCTGCTCACTGACTAAACTCATCACACCGTATTCTACACACAGGTGCTGTGTCCAAACAAACAAAGGAAAATGCCAACGTGTTGAAATTCAAATTCAAGTATAAAGTGTTAATGCTGCAGAGGTGGGAGCTGGCTGGAGGTGTGATTTGACGCCTGCCGGTTTTTCCTCAGATCTCCTGCAACAGGTTGGCGGGGAAGAAGCCGAGCTTTCGTCCTGTACTGACCTTCAGGTAGCCGTTCACCTCCTCACCCTTTTTCACCACAATCTAAAGGACACACACAACAAACTCCGGGTGAATTTATGTATTCCCTCATTCAAAATGCTTGCCTGCAGTGTGTGTTCTTCTGTCTGTGTTATATGGCGGCTGATTAACAGCAAGTCTAATGAGAGCACTCAAGAATTTTGAGCAGAAATTAATCTGCAATTCAACATTTGAGAGTGTGCCGTGACAGATTTATGAATGCAGAACAAGCTTCAGTCGCAGAAGGAGAGCAGAAATGTTCATGTAAAACATGTTGGGTGCCTGTATCAATCCTCACCGTCTGAGCAGAGGTAAGTTTTTAAAGTCAGGATTGAGTACTTTAAAAATTGTAGATCTGTCCCCAAACACTAAATATTTGTTTGATTTCTTTCCATTTAGCATGTTGCTATCACAGTAAAGAAACTGTAGCAGACAGTGAAGTGTGCCACTGAATCATTTTCATGTCTTCACATGGGGAACAAGAATTTAAAGTTCAATTTCAGGTCAATTTACAGTGAGGGTTAAATTTAAACAGCTGTAAGGTTTAACAAGGTTACGTTTGAGTGACCGGTCGTAAATCACCGATGTAACATTTGTCTCTTCATGTCAGCGTGACACATGCTTGTGTTTATGCGTGTGTGTTTTTATAGCTGTCATGTCAACCCACATGATGACTGTATTGATATGAATAAGTATGTTTAATTCATAAAAGTGGAAGGCACGTTGTGTTACTTTTACCTTCCTCTTCTGGATCGGTGTGGATCAATTATTAAGGTGAATGACAACTTGACAACACACAACAGTTTAATATCCTCAATTCTCCGGTACTGTATGTGTAAGGCAAAGGATTAATTCAGGCTTTAATTAAACAAATAATCCATAGACAAAGGGTCAGTAAGTGTTTCTGGCTGGATGATATTTGTGAGTATGTACGTGCCTGTATGTACCTGATGAGGATCAACTTGTCCTCACAGACCAACAAAGACATATTTCAAATTCTCAATTCTATATTTTAGCGTGTTGGACTTCAGGTTAAAGATAAAAGGGGATCATGTTTATTTTTAGTGGTGTGTATTTATGGTTTGGTTATATAATCATGTGTCTGCATAGGAGTATGTATAATGCATGTGTGTGCCTATATATATGTGTGTGTGTGTGTGTGTGTGCGTTAACCTGGTCTTTCTTCAGTGTGATTTGGCCCATCTCTCTGTTGCCAACGAAGGAGCGTGTCACCTTGTAGACTGTCTCTCCTGCTCGCACTCGGATGATGTAGTTGGCGGGTATGAAGCCCGTTCTCTCTCTGATCTTGCCCTGGGGGAGGAAAAGCTTTAACAGTGAGGTGTTGTGCCCCAGTTTCTCATGCAGATTTCTCAAACATGAACAGTCCAGTGCGACCGCACACCTCCAGTGGTATGCTTACTATAGTTTGAGAACCAGCGTTAGCTAGCTCTAATGGAAAACATCCCAGGACTACATTATGACTCAATCTGAATGTCTGTCCATAAGATTTCACAACTTTTGGATTGAAAACATCACTGAGACGTGAGAAAACAAATCATGGACTCACCCTCCACCATTCCTCGTTGGAGTCGTCTATCACTGTGATGCGGTCACCAGCCCTGGTGAAAAAAAAAAAAACAGGATGCCGTATTTTTAGTATTTAAATATTAAATAACGACCCCAGCAAATGTGTTTTTGTATGAGTGTGACAGCCAGTACAAAGAGACACACTGAGAGAGATTAGTGAAGGTGTGAAGAGCTTACTGAACGTCCAGATCGTCTTTCTCTATGGCTTTGAAGCGGTACAGAGCCAGATAATAGAAAGACTGACTGAACACGCCGATCTTCCCCGGCTGAGGCTTTTTAGTCTGAAAAACGCAAACGCACAAAGGAGAGTAGTGACTGATCATCATGAATCATTAATATTCAGTGTTTTACACTATTCAAAGTTGTCATCATCTCTGACCTTGTCGTCGGCAGCGGCCTTGTCTCCTTTTTTCTCTCCTTCTGTGTTTGCTGGCACACAACAGGATAAAAAAAAAACAGATAGGAAATTATTCACTTTGCATTATTACTGTGAAGAATATTGGATGGTATTTCTGCTTCTGTGCAAAAAACTTCTGGATGCTGGATCAAAAAAAAAAAAAAACGAGTTGAAGTGAGACAAAAGATCTGCATATTACTCCGAAACTTAATAGAGCAACAACCTAACAGGGAGAGAGAGGCAGTGGACGCTGAGACTGAGGGCGCAACATAGAGCAAAGGTCTCTCTCTCTCTCTCTCTCTCGTCAAACAGGATATCTTATCCCTGTTCAAGCACACACTTACCTCCTTCACCTCCTTCCTCATCCTGTTTGGGCTGGGATTCATCCTCCTCCATCATCATCA
The DNA here is from genome assembly GCA_028641955.1 of Protonibea diacanthus. Lineage (NCBI taxonomy): Eukaryota > Metazoa > Chordata > Actinopteri > Sciaenidae > Protonibea > Protonibea diacanthus. The sequence continues at coordinate 12,521,191 of CM053978.1, read as the reverse complement.
TCATCTAAACAATTAAGGATGAACAACAAGAATGCATCGATGTAGCATGTAACATTTCATGACTGAATTATTTTGAATTATTAGTGCATTCACACTTACGTTCTTCTTGTCCTCTGAGCCTTTCTTACGTTCTTTGTTGGCCATGATCACCCCGATACGCAGCGTCTCAAAAACAGGGTCGGTGCGGTTTGACTGTGCTGCAAATCGGATGTTATCAATCGATAAACAGAGAAGAATCAACTTTACTGTAACTGCAGCAAAGGATTAAAAAAACAGGACAGCTTAATGTTGTTTCTACAATCTTGGATGGTTACATTTGATTGGACTAAGCAGCCAGTGATTTCATCTTCAACTTTCCACCATGTTGCATTACAGATCTAAATCTATCTGTATATGCTCCTTTCATGACAAGATTACAAACTGGAAGCTAACATCAGGCTCAAGAAAGCAGACACAGTGAATGGTTCATTTGGTTTTAAGGTGAAAACATAAGTCGGACTCACAGAAAGGCAGCAGCTGTGAGACCGTAGCATTCTGCTGACTGCTGTAGAGAGGAGAACTGTAGGCTCTTCTGAATCCTGGAGGCTAAAAGAGGAGAGGAGATGAGCACATACGCTGAATATCTGAAAAAAAAGAGAGACATCTCTGCAGTGCATTTGAATTAAAACCAGAAGTATTCTGTAACATGAAGCTCACGATTTTGCCAAAACAGCGTTGGAACTCAACGTAGGACTGACACTGGTGGTGGATGTTGGTTTTGCAGTTCTTACATCTCAGTGCAAACTTATTGTTCACTGATGAGGGGGAAAAAAAGGCAAAATTACATGAGGAAAACTGATTTTTAGACTCCATGATACACTACTACTTATTTTGTCGTGCAGGTAAGAGAAAGGATGGACGCACAAACTATCATGCGTGCGCAGACGTCACAAAACTTTGGTTTCTTGCAGTAGTGGTCCTTGAACTTGTGAGGTCTGTCATTGACTGGTTTGACGGGCTCCACGGGAGGTGCTTCATCTTTCTCTTCCTCCTCTACCTCCTCATCATAGACGAAATACACCTGTTGGTAGGTGAAGAAGGAGGTTCAAAGACAAGACAAGACAAAACACAAAAAAGATTGGATTTAGTGGCATCTAGCGGTGTAGTTGCTGACTGCAACCCGTTTGCCTTATCATCCTCCAGTTTGTTTAGTTTGTCCTTATGTTGCTATAGTAGGAACATGGTGTCTGTAGATAGAAAAGACTTATTCCATACATTATCTGTAACTGCTTATCCTCATCAGGGTCACGGTGGGGCTGGAGCCTATCCCAGCTGACTTAGGGCGAGAGGCGGGGTACACCCTGGACGAGTTGCCAGCTCATCGCAGAGCACATAGAGACAACAAGCATTCACACTCACATTCACACTTATGGCCAATTTAAAGTCACTAATTAACCCATTAAGTGCATGTCTTTGGATTGTGAGAGAAAGCCGGAGTCCCCAGAGAGAACCCATGTAAGCTTGCCACAGAAAGGCCCCAGCCGAGGTTCGAACCTTGTTGCTGTGAAGCAACAGTGCTAACAAGACTAATTCCATGGTAACAAAAACACAACAACAACCAGTTATTTTCATGTAATATTCATGTATTCAGTTTTCATGTAACTATCCACTAATAAAAACATATGTGCAAAAATAGTAATAATCTCCCTAAATCTTACACACTGGACCTTTAATATGAAACACAATGGACTTAGACTGGGTGCAACAATTGCCAAGAGAATAGCCAAAAATAATATATATCATATGAGCAGTGTTTAGCACTGACACCTCACAGCAAGATGTTTGCTGGTTGCTGGCGGGGCCTTTCTTTCTCCTTGTGTCAGCGTACCTCAGCTCCCTCCCACAGTCTAAAGACATACACTTCATAGGTTAGTTGGTATTCGATCTAGCGACTTGTGAAGGATGTACCCTGCCTCTTACCCAAAGTCAGCTGGGATAGGCTCCAGCTCCTCTATGAAACTGTTAAGGATGAGCAGAAAATGGATGGATGGATATTTGACAGTTTTCAAGATTCATTTATTTTTATAATTTTACAACACAAGGACCTAAAATGAAAGATGTAGTCCCTGTATGCTATTCACTAAAAAAAGATTAATTATTTGTGACATTATAAAGTCATCAAAGTAAACTGTTATTGATGGTGGAGTGCAGACGAGCCTGAGGAAGTTGTCCTGTAGTCTGGTGGTACGTCAGTGGATACTTCTGCAATCAGACAAACTGAATAAATCCTCAGATTTGGGATTCCATTGAATTGTTTTTATTTAATCCAAACAGTCCCAGTATTCTGCAACACCCACCCACAGCCTGACACATTTCTATGCGAATGATTCCACTAATACTGAACCACCCTGCGGTCTGAGTCATATGGAGTCTGTCTGGTTCATACAAACTGTATCACATCAGCCAGAGCTGCAGATCCACGAATAACAACATCAAACACACACACACACACACACACACACACACACACACACACACACACGTTAAGACTACTGTTTTTTTTTTACATTTTTATTTTGAGAAAAATTCACACACACACACACAAAGACATAAGTCACAGGTGGGTTAGACTGCTTAGAGCATAGATCTCAAAATAGCCTTCAACAGAGACCGACAGAATTCCCAGCTGAACGTAACAAAGCTTGACATTGCTACTCCTAAATATACTACAGTCTAGTCAAACAGAGCCATAAGGATGTCTCACACACATTCACAGCTTTGTACGTGCGCGTACACACACACACACACTCAGAGGGACACCTGACAGACCAAACTGGCTCTAATTCTCACTGGCAGGATTAGAGGTGTCGTGTGGCCGTCGGGTTGTAGATTTACACTACAATAACTGATAATACCAGGGACAGTTCACACATTACAGCGCCATCACTCTGCAACTCTATTTAGCTGTCAGGATTCCTAAACAAACCTACCTCAATGCCTCAGTACATTCGTCAGCTTTAGAGTTGACATACTCAAACACACCATGCCAAGAAAAAAAAAAGATAGACAGCTGAGGTGCTATTTGTCTGTATTAAAAAAAATATATAAGCTTACAAGAAAGTATGCTGAGTAAACACAAATCAAAATATGTTAATATTGTTAATAAGAGTTGAAAATACATATGTTCATGCAGTGATGTCTGTGCTTTTATTGTCCAGGGTTCTCTTATATGAAACTGCTAAAAGTGAAATGGTTTCTGTGTATCTCTGTTGTCTGCTCTTGTTTATTGTATGATATATGTCCATTTCAGTCAATTTCCTGTTTTAAATATAGAAGATAGTTTTTCATTTCACATTTTTGCCACAGAAGATGAAAGAGAAGAGAAAACTGTCCGGATTTTCTTAAAGTCTATGTAAAGTAATAATAAATATATGTCCTAAGTTTGTCAGATCAAAGAATAAATTGTTATTAACCACCCAGCCAAATTTGAATTGTTAAAAATATCGACACGTTTCTGAAATTAAATAAATCGGGTCAAAATGAGCAGCATTCTCAGCTCCAGGACTGTGGGGGCTGAATGGGTGGCCTCAGCGTGTCATCGAGCCACCCTTTAGGACCGCCCACAAAATCCTGGACTGTAAGCTGGTGAAAAACTGTCTTAACCTCTGACTCCACATTTCAGTAGTATATCATTCAAAGTCTTTACGCATGTTTTCAGCAACTCTTTTCCAGCATATTTAATGTACTTTGAAAGAAATCTCAGAATTGCCTTCACATAGACTTTAAAGAAGATTTGTCTCTGAGATTTATCTCTCCACCCCATTTCAGTTGAGGTGAAAGAAGTCTTATTTATCGTCACTCACAATATTGAAAATACTCGGGGTAATCAAATGCTGTGTTGTCAGCGGAACTGCTTTTTACTGAAGAAATATTTCTCACGACATCTATAGAAACACTTTAGAAAGACAAGTTGATGTTAACTGTTGAAACACCACAATGGCATTACATTCATCTCTGTTGTTTGGGGACGGTAGCAGAGACAGATCTGATAAAATATCTGCAAATATGTTGTCTTGTTGTTACTTGAGAGAACCATACATATCATATATATTCAGAAGAAAAAAACGATCAGGCATGAATAATTGTTGAGTTACTTGGAATTAATAAATCAGTTTTCTGGTATCTTGTAAACGGCCCCTTGATGTATGTGCCATGTGGTCGGTGATGCATATAGGATGTCTCACCGTGTTGTCTTCTTCTTTCACCACATTGTCAGGGAGAGGTGGGTTGTCATGAATATCCACAGAGTCCTTGTCATCCAACCTGTCATCGTCGGAGAGCAAATTTCACATCGAGAAGCAAACGTTGGAATGCGAAAGACAAATTGTGATTTCTCATGCTCATGGTGGTCTTTCTCTATAAGTGCCTGACTCAGATGTCACGTGTTATTTTTCCTGGAACAAATTTTCATTATATTGTTTTTTTTATTATAAGACATTCTAAACTTTGAACCAGTAGAAACCAGCTTCACATTAGGGCAACCTGGCCTTAAAAGTACAAAAAACAACAACAGTTATTGTTATCACAGTTATCAACATAAGGTTTCTTGTTCTGATATGCTTATTCCTTTCGTCTACAGTCTGAACTTACGAGTCATAATTAGCCATGGTGTTTGTTTGGTCAGTCGAGGTTTAGTTCCTCCAAATATTCAAAGTCTGGACCAGCAGATGGCACTGTAGACAGAAAACATATGAGCATCACCTCTGTGGCTGCAAAGGGGGATTCCCGAAAGGTCCACGAAATCCCTGCGGGAGTCAATTAACAAAGAAACTCCTTTCTGTTTAACTTACAATTAATGATGAACTTAAAAAAAAAAGCTTAGATCTGTCAGATATGCCCACGGATAAAAAGTGCTTGGCAGCAGTCATTTTCAAGATGCAGTGAACACTAAAGTCTGTTCTGGGGAGGCAACTTGATCTCAGCTAAGTTAAAACAGGACTCACTTGTAACCTGGTACGAGATATGTGGCATCTAGAGAGGGTTTAGAGGGTTTCCCCCCTTCTCATGTTGCTCTGCATGTTAGATTACATGTTAAGGACATGAGCAAGGAAACATTCAGCGATCCAACACTTCCAACAAGAGCCCAGCAAGTATTAGTAAGGGGTTAGAAACGACTAAAGTAGATCATTATTCTGGACATTCATGCAAAAACTGTTAACCGACCGTTGAACTTGAACACTGCTTGTCAAAGTGAGGTGGTTCTTATGCGCTGCGTGCCGTCAGGAGGGATCCCTGCAGCTCGAGACTTCTTGGAACTCTTTCTACCAGCCCCAGTCCTTTACATGCTCAGCTTTCCAAATGAGGCTCCAACAGGTGGGAGATTGGGATGAGTAATGCCAGCAGGCCAACCCAGCCCAGCCCTGGGTCTGTATGTATGTGTGAGTATGTGTGTGTGTATGTGTGTGTGTGTGTGTGAGGGTGTTTGTGGGTGTGTGTGCATACATGTGACTGTTTGGGACAGCTGAGCACTTTAAAAGATGAGAAGCTCTCCCAGCTGAGTGGTAAAAACAGTGTTCTGCTTCTGGTTCCTCACTCAGCAAAGTAAAGTGAATATTATCACATGCGCAGTAGTCTTGTTTTACTGAATAATTTATTAAGATGGAAAGGTTTATCTAGATGTAGTTGTGGAACTTGTGGAAAGTCAACTGAACTATATGAATAACCTTTGTTCTGTCCCTTGAATGTAAGTTGAGTCCAATAATCAACACTGACCTAAGTTATCACTATTGTCTGCCTTAAAGACAATCCGCCGACTCCAGAGCAATGAACAAAGGTTTAAAGTGTTACATTAGAAGGAGTATGTTACAGCTAGCCTGCAAGAAAGATGCTTATTATTATGTATGTATATTTGAGTGTATCATAGGTCTGGAAGTAGGTGGGTTTAATATATATATATATGTTTAAGTCTAATCTTGTTTCATGAGCAGGCCCAGATAATCCAATAGAGTTTCTGAGCCTGCTGAAGTTAAATACAAATAAGTTCCTGTTGATTTTAAGATTAGTGAATACTTTGACATGAGATGTTTCAGTACCCCTTCTAAAACTTGGTACACGTCATACAGGCTGTTGAGGGCTAACTGTGCAGTTGCTTGCTGGTCCATAGTCGCTCGTCACGGATGGGTCTAGATCACACTTTTTCCGTAACGGAATGACAAAATCATTACGGAAACGCCAGACGGCAGAGGTGTTATGACATGCAAAAAAATCATCTGACAGGCTGCGAAAGAGACTTTTTAAAAGTTTTGTGTGAATAGGGTTGATCACTAGAGTTGAGTTTGTGTTTCTGACACTACAGTGGGATTTTCTTATGTTTGTGATTAGGGCATATACATATTCCACGTCTAATTCTAAACTGATTGCGTTTGTTTGAGTATATATAGACGGACGACTCCAAATATCTCCTCATCAATAATCTCCGAAACCTCCTTCCCATACACCTCTAATCTTCTGTGTGTTGAGAGGAGACATGCTACGCATTGCAACCATAAAATGAACTCAGAACTGAACAGCATTTTCAGTTTCAGGATCAAAGTCTGCTGAAGACAGTCCGGAGAATCCTGTTCTACTACCGTATGAACTGCTGTGACCATGCTGAAGAACGAGTGACCACCTCCCTCCTCTCATTCCAATTGACCCACCCAAATGTTAAAAAAAAAAGTACTGGGACATGAGGAGGAGATTCCCCAAGAGGCTTCAGAGTTCATTAAACCCATCAATGTGTAAATGTTGGACAGGACAAACTTAGTCCTGTTCAGAAAACATCGCCTGAAGGTCCATTCAGCAACAATTTCAATAACAATTTTGTTTTATGAGCATTTAAAAGGACTTACCACACATGCTAGCTTAACTGAAAAAATGACTGAATGAAAGCATAAAAACATATATTTTTTTAAACATTTGCATTTCTATGATAACTGGAAAATCAACTTCTATTATCTATCATCATTTGGTTAATGATCAGTAAGCTAAGGAGTTCTTCTTAGAGTCTTCTGAATTCGTTCGTACTGCCACTAGAAAAAAGTTCATGTCATCAATAAAGCAGTAGTCCACCAATTTAGCAGCTATAAGCTCTCATCTTTCCAGCTCCACACTTTACTTTCAAACATGAAGTTTTAAGCTCCAACTAGGGTTTGCTACGTAAAATCAGCGACTGTTTCTTAGGGGCGAATCATGTGCTCAGTATGAAAAGACAGGTTACACAAACCTGAATCATCAGCACAGATTTTTTTCATGAACTGACCGAGGAGCTAAATTATTTGAGAGGTATTAAAGTGATATGAATCAGACGATATGGGCTCAGCAATGATCTAATCTCAACCTCAACACCTGAAACGCTGAAATGTCAACAGCATTCTCCACCGTCGTTCATGAAATGAGGGAATGGCTTTGAGAAGAGTGGTGTGAATTCCCCTGTTTAAGTTAGACACCTAGGGCAAGAAGCACTGAAGCGGTGTGTGATGTGGTGGCCCGACATCTCATGAAGACACTTCGTGTTTTCGCGCCATGTATATTCATAGGCTGCTGGTGAGTCAAACAATGAACCACATGACACGGATGTTTTGATAGATTTTTTCTCGACTTTTATATTTTTAAAAACAAACAAAAAATAACAGATTAAATAAAATTTACAGTAGACATATGCAATCATTGTGCACTTTAACTACTTCTTCTGATACGTTCTGCACAGCTGTCAACGAAAAAACGCAAACACAATGGGGCGTCGGGGGTGGAGCGCGGGGATGTGGGAGAGAGGAAGAGGACCGAAGAAGTGAGGTAGAGGGCAGTAAGGAGGAAACAAAAGAGAGGAAGAGAGGAGAGGGGGGGGGGATGAAGAGGGAAGGAGTAAAGGATAAAAGGAAGGCCTAAACTTTTTCACTCAGGGGAAAGAAAAGAAAAATCACTGAATATATAGATTTCTTTTATTCCTTACATCACTTATATAAATATATTGAATCCCAAAAAACAAAAAAAGAAAAACAAAAACTTCTGAGAAAAAAAAAAAAAAAAAAAAAAAATCAGCGCAATACAGAAACCCACAACAGCAGTAAGGCAAACAGAAAGCAAGAGAAGAGAGGAGAGCAGTGAGAGTACATGAGAGGGACAGAGAAAGATAGGAGGCGGTATGAGACATGGCAAGAAAAGAGAGAGAGAGAGAGAGAGAAAGAGAGAGAGAGGGAGAGGGAGGCGCAGTGGGGGAAAAGCAGAGAGAGTGCGCAACTGTGCGTATGAAAATTTATAAATATGTGAGATTAAGAGACGACCGGGTGACGGAGAGTTGAGGAAGGAGAGAAAGCGTTGGCAGAAAAAGGAGGAAGGGGTCAGAGAGCGGAGGGAGGAGGAAAAGGTTTGACTGAGGTCGACTGTCCAGTGTGTTTTTGTTGTTATGTGCTACGTGACCCTGTTGCCTGCGTTTGTGTGTCTGTCTGTGTCTCCTGGCATGTGTGCGTGCGTGCGTGTGTGTGTGTGTGCGACGTCGCGTGTGTTTTTGTATAATGGCGGCACACATTCCACGGCAACAGTGAAACACATGCTCACGTGTCTTGTGTGCTCTTCTGCTATATAAATACAAAACAAAAACAATGAATAAAAACAAACAAAATCATAATTGCAACCAAACACCAGCCACCTTATGATTCACACCTTCTTCCCTTTTATACATTTGACACAAGTTTTTTTTTTTTTTTTTAAGTTTTTAAATTGTACACTAAGAGCAGTCCCCCTCAGTCCTCCCTCCTTTTCCACCACTCCACTAAGAGTCTTTCTTTCTGTCTCTTTGACTTTCTTTCTTTCCACCCCCTCTCTGTTCCTTTCACTGAGAACTGGCTCTCTCCAGCACTCGCAGGTCATAGTTCTTTTTGGCGGCCCTCAGTTTGAAGAGGCTGGCCCCGCTGTTGTTAAGTTTGAAGGAAGCACTCTGGGCAGCCATGGTGCTCGGGAACACTGCCACTACTGTGTAGAGGTGGGCAGGGTCGCTACCGTCGCACTTCCCTCCCGCGATGGCCCCGGGCCCAGCGGAGGCTCCTGGCCCAGAAGGCCCTGCACCAGGACAGGGGCCGCAGCCACCTGCTCCTCCTCGGCCTCCCTGGGGCTCCTTCAGCCACTGGATCTTGGCACCGCACATCGACAGCTGGTTGAAGAGCTTTTCAGCCTCTGGACGTGAAATCCCCTCTGGCAGGTCCGTTACCTCGAGTACTCGACTCACCACTGGACAAAGAAGAAACAAGGAGACTCCAGCTGTTATCTTCGAAGACATAAACACCTGTGCCAGAGACATGCTGTGTGTGTGTTTGTTCGCCACTTTGAGCTTAAAACTTTTTGCAAGAGGAACACGGCCCCGAGGACAGCAAGACACTCCAAAGAAAACTCAATTTGGCATCTACGCAATGTCTTTAGATATGCACTCAGGGTTTATTTAAAGCTGTGCACACCAGATGGAGGAATGTGGAAGAAAAACAATACAAGAAAATCAGAAATACAGGACGTCTAAACTGATGTAATCCAATCACATGACTAAACACTCTTTGCCAGCTGTTCTTTTTGAAATACACAACCATGTGTGAGTGTGTGTAACAATACCTGTAGAAGAATGTGACAATAATATGTGATGTTATGCAAGTCTGTTATGATGCATCTGCAACTCACCGACATCAGTGGTGCCGAGATCTGTTGATGCAGATTTGAGTGTTTGTTTTTTCCCTCGTGCCCCGTGTTTCATTACTCCTTGGCCCTGGACACATAGCACAGATATTATGAGGCTTGTTATCACAATGCAGTTCCATCACGAGACACTAGATGGGGGTGTAAGTAATCAGTGGGAGCCTTTAACAGTTGCAACACACACTAGTGGGCACAGGAGAGGTGATGACACCTGCAGCACAGACAGAAAATGATGGCCAGCTCTCAGTGTGTCGTGGTTTCCATTTTAAAATCGATGTAACTCTTTGTTACACAACATGCTCCAAAGAAAGATTTCAGTCATTGCCACACAGACCACAGTTTATGACTGTGATGTAAGAAAGTTGCGGTTGATTTCCAACGTCACAAAAATAACTTTCATTCACAGAACCAAGGTATTCTGTGGTTTGTCGGGTAAAAACAACCTCTGACATTGTGCACCATGTTCTTAAACCTTCAACAAATGAAACAAGACAAACGTTACAAAAGTTACGTTAGTGTTTCAGACAGTACAGCGAGCGGCCTGTACTGACCTGATGGGAGCTGTAGGAGGACTGGCCATGCATGAGGGGAGGAGGACACAGGCTGTACTGAAGAGGCTGCCCCAACAGAGAGTAGCGTCCGTCACCTTTACGACAAATCACAAGTTCAGATTAAAATGATTGATCCTTGACACTTTAATTTAGACATTTGTTGCCTCGGTAGAGACCAGGTGAACCGTACCATCACACCTTCTTTATATGAGCAGATCATGTTGGTGTCTCATTAAGATAAATATCTCTTTTTCAAGAAAGACCAAGGCCAAAATGGCAACACAAAACAGTGTTAAAACAATGAATACACTTATCCACAGCAGTCAGAAAGGAGATGGATGATGGATTTATTTTGGGGAAGATTTCACACTCAAGACTTTCTTTAAACACAATTTGGAGAGTTAAAAAAAAAATCTGAACATAATTTAAACCCATTAGAAATGTGTCTGAAGGCCGAATGTAGCACTACTACACCGACAATCCAGTAAAAACCAGCGTAATGGTGATTACATGGATCGTAGGCTGACGCAAGACTGATTGTACATGTAGTCATGCATTCCAAACAGTTGGTCTATTTGTCAGTAAAGGTATCTTGGCTCTGTGTGTAATCATCGGTCTGAGGTCAGGTACAAGGTAAATTCATGCATGGGCGGGTGGCGTAGTGCCAGCTGTGAACCTGCTGAGGCTCAGGTCCAAAAGCCACCTGACGAGGTTTAGAGGGTCGCTGTCGAAATGGGTGAAAGAGCACGAGTCTGAGCAGGGGTTCAAACACACAGCTGTAACAGCAGTTCATGTTTATTTGTCTGTGAACTAGAAATCATTTTTTAACAACCTGGTTGTTATTTTTTGTAGTTTGGGTCTGTGTCTAGTGGTTATAAATGTTTGTTAAGTTAACTGGTCAGATTTGGGGATGTGGTGACGACAACAAAAGAAGAAAGAACACAAACTGTCTGGGATTACATATTTGTGATATCTGACTGCATATGTATCATTTTCATTGTCACTGATTAGATTTAAGTGTTTAAATGCTTGATCTCTGCTGCTACGCTTCAATTTGCTCAAGATAAGACATGATGTATGTGTATGTATTTCACCCTTCTTGTTTAATTATACCTTGAGCTGGTCCTCCTGGCCGGGGAAACTGGGAAATGAGGGGTAATGGTCCCAGACCTGGACAGACGCTGCTGACGCTGCCGGAGGGAGACGGGGTGGGAGACTGAGTGGGGGAGGCCAGGGGACTCGTCAGCTGGGTACTAGCCTGGACACAAGGAGGAGAAAAAAGAAGATGATTCATTAGATCCTTTACATTTACATAAAAAAAAAACTTCACCCGGTGATTGAGTCTTTCATGTGTACCTGTGGAGTGTTGTCAGGTTTGTAGAGTTCTCCTGGCTTGCCGGGCCTCTGCTCTATGCTGTAGTACTTGCAGGGGTTCCACTGGACCAGAGGAGGGTTCTGGGAAGGCTGTGGTCCATTGGGGACACTGAGCTGCATGACCATCACCCCAGGCCCAGGAGGTGGTACTCCTGAGAGACCATACAGAGAGAGGTCATGTCATTTATTGGACAATTCCTAGTAACTATGGATAGAAAACAACACTGCCGGCCTTATAAGCCCTGATTTAATTTATTTCTCATTACTTAAAGTGTTGCTGGTAAGTGTAAATGTAGAAAATGCACATCTGATCCATCATAAAAAGGTAAAATAGGTAAATGTTTCAAATTAAATGATCCTACAAACAGTTTTAGGAATAAATGAGAGGATGCTGTTAATAGATTTCTGTAGGAAAGTATGAGGATTTTTTTTTGTCTGTGCAAGTGTAAAGTTGTTTTATCTTGAACATAATGTATAGTAGAACAAGCATGGTTTTAAGTATTGGGGTTCGTATTAAAAAGCTATCAACATTTCAGATTTTGCAGCTAAAGTGACTGAACCAATAAATACTGACTGACAAATTGAAACAAAACAGTAGAGTACCTTATAAAGGTAAATTCAAAATCTTTCTGACTTTAAGGCATGATATTTGAGAAATGTTCCCTTTCTAAATGACCTGCAGAAAACCTGTAACACACACTACCATAATGTCGTTTCCTGGTTCAAGATTACAATCGGGTCTGTCTGCCAGAATACCAGATTAAGCTATCAAATACCTGAAGATGATCTACATTCATTATTCCAAACATGTAAAGTAAGCTGCTGACAACATTTTGTAAGATTCAAGAAGACCCAAGTGTTAGTGCAACTTATTGTTGAATTTAGTGTCAGGGCAGAAAACAGAGTGTCAACCTTTGGGACAAATTACTCATTTAATTCAACAAATAAACACACACCTGAGTACATGGAATACACAGAGCAGAGAAGGATAAAGTGACCATTATGATCAACATTTACTCAAGGCCAAATGGGAGCAGAAGGTCTTTGTGAAGTTTCCATGACTTTAAACACAGTACATCGATTTACAGGTTCAACATGTGAACCCCGTGTGTCCCTCCGTCTGAACTTTTCCCTCAATACCTTTCACCTGATTATGTAATTGACAGCTGAAAATTGGCTTTCACTGAATTGCAAAACACACCAGGGATTAAAAAACTAATTATAACAAAATTATATATCTTAAAGAAGCCATGAGTGGTCACAAAATGTGTATTTTTAAACTTGTTGACACCAAGTCCCACCTGAATATTGCTGTGGCAACTGTTGAGGGTTGCAAGGGGACGGCGACTGTGTGATTTGATACTGCTCAGAGCTCGGGGGCTGCAGGTAACCCACTGACGGGCTGCAGGATACACACATACAAAAAAGGGGGAGACATGGTGAAAGGTAAGTCACACACATACAGGATGATACAACAATCCTTATGTTACTGTTAATGTTCACAACAGATCTTATTTGTATGAATATAATATAATTATATAACTTACCTTGTGCTATTCTGCTGTGTAGGTGTGATAACACTGTAGTAGACAGGCATGGGTCCCTGGACAGACTGGCTGACTGGTACCATCACCTGTTGCTGGTACTGCTGCTGCACCACCTGCTGATTTTCATTTCCCACTGGTACCTGGAGAAGTGTAAAGGAACAAGAGAAAAGACACTGTTTAGGAAAAATGAAAAGACTAGAGAAGAATTAACGTAGCACCAGTAACTTTTACATTTCAATAAAGACTGTCTGTTCATTTTTATCTTGCTCTGTTAAATAGTATTTTAAATAGTATAATAACTGTTCAAATAATAAAAAAAATAAGTATTATACCAGAGTTCTGAATGCCTTTTCTCATTTGATTTAAAAACTAAAGCATGCTCTGTGATAGTGTAGCTGCCATTTCCTGTTATGCTGTGATGTGTTCACATGCTGCGGGAAAATCCGGACTGTCATCACCTGGCAGATGCTGCGGAGGAGCAGCCATTTAAATGGCCAATAAAATTCACAACATCCTTTTGATGAAGTCCATGTTTACTCATCGTTTGCCCTCTTAACAATTTCATGGCGTTCACATGGATTAGGACCGTGGTCCTTTTTGGCATGCAACACGCAGGGTACAGATGGAAAGGGCTTCACGTAGCACACACACAAACACCACATAAAAGTACACAGGCAGCAGTAACTTTCATCAACTCCTTAAACACAATCACAAGTATGGGGTTTGACCACAGTTTGACAGCTCAAGCAGACTTCAAATAAAACTCTGCCGGTCAAAACTTCTGCATTTAAAGTGTGCATTTTCACCATTTACTTGGTGGGTTTCGCTTCGTTTCATTATTTTTTCATTAGCTTAATTTGACATAGAGTGAAGAAGAGTGACAGGAATGTGGGGAAAGAGATGGGGGATGACATGCGGGAAAGAGCCACAGGTCGGATTCGAACCCTGGGCCGCTGCAGCAAGGACTGAGCCTTTGTACATGGGGCGGGTGCTATATCGGCTGAGCTAAACGACACCCAAGTGGTCATTTAACTTTACCCAACATAAAATGTGAGTGTGCACCAGATGGAGCTGTTTAACACAGATGAGGCTCAAACGTCAAACTCACATTTATTAAACAATATAAAAGTTATTTTTTAGTTATTTGTATCACAAACAGCTAACTGTCCATACCTGATATGATGGCATCTGCGGATACTGAACCATTATGCTTTGCATTTGTCCTCCCATGCCTGCCCTCTGGGAATTGAGCAGACCAGGATTTTGGGGCTGCTGCACACCCATCATGCTCTGGTAGCTCGGCTGCTGGCTGGGCATCATGGTCTGGAGACCTGATCACAGACAATTGGAGCAGAGAAATTAGAGTAGGGTGATAAAAGAAGAGGAGATAAAGGGAAGAAGGATAGTTGGATATTTGGCCTTTGAGGGGGAAAAACAATCACTGCACAACAGGACAGAAGTCGAGCTAAGACCACAGTTAACAAATGATAACGAATGATGAAAATTGAGCCACTTAGATAGTGGCAAATTTATACCTAGACTACCTTTATACTTCATTTTTATACACTGTATACCTTTTTTTTAATATATAAGATCAGGGTAGTTCAGATGTTAATAGCACTTTCACAACAAGTATTTGTAGATGATAAAAATGTTTTTAAAGTATAAAAAAAAATCTTGACCATCACAAAACTTTTGTAACATATTTCAAACCAGACATGGATGGATAAAAGGTCTCGCTGACCGCAATTTGGCAGGCCTACGCTATGAGTCAGAGTCCATTCAGGTTGTCAACAATGTCTATCAGTCTTGTACTGTATAAACACACAGCCAACCTTCACAGATCCCAAATGAAAGGTACTGAAAGATAAGGCTGTCATGGTTTTCCATGAAAAAAAAACAGAAAAGCTCTATTTTGGTCCGAGCACGTTTGACTTGGCAAAACGATGCAGACACGAGGCTCAAAATCAACCTTTCACTGGTCGACTGGTTAAAACTGAGTATGATTCAGCAGTGAGCAGTTTTTTGCTGATGGACAATATAATTCATGTATATTGACATGTTCTGGACATAGTTTGCATTGTCCAAATAGAAGTAAGAGTTTTTTTTTTTAATTACTCTATTCTGCAGTGATAATATTACAGAATACACAGGAAACATTGATATTACATGTCTTGATGTAGTTTTCCATTTATGATGGCACAGCACAGTCACGGCAAAACTAAATGTACTGACCTGACTGCTGTGTGGGCTGAGGCATGGGTTGTGTGCGCTGGGCAGAATAAGACACCTGGTGGGACATGGGCTGGGGCACACGGTACTGCTGGCCTGAGCTGGGATACTGACCAGGAGGGTAGTATGACACCTGTATCTGAAGAGAAACAGCACAAAACAGTTTAGATAATAATAGATAGTAATGAATAGATAGATAACGGATGATTTAACAGACAGATAAGTAATAAATAACAGAAAGATAATAATAAATATACAAAGATTAGAGAAGAAAATCTGTTGACGACTTAAATTAGCTGTCTTTGACCTCGTTCACATGTGACACAGAGCTGATACCCCTTTCTATATATCCATAACATTGAGAACATATTATTGCTTTCTTTTAAAAAACGTATTATACATATATGGTATACTTTGCTGGTCAGTTAGGCAACAAACCATGAGACATACTATATGAAAAGATTAGGTTTGGTTGGAGGGAATTTCTGCCAAAAATGTTTTATTTCATTTTGTAAACACATTTAGATTTTACAAATTTATGCTCTCATGGGTTGGAAGAATATTTCAAAATTTAAATGTGACAAACTATCGCAGATTATTGCTGTCATAGCTCAGTCTAAACTCATTAAACCTGCAGTAAAAACTTACTTTTTGGCTTCTTGAGAGCAGCAGAAACCACTGACATGTGATCACCTTTTAAGTTGACACATGAAACCTGTTAGCAAACAGTGACCTATTTACACAACAAGCTGATGTGGAGCAACATTAACATTCATTTGGAATTGTGTGTCTGCCTGCCCGATGATTTTAGGTAATATTCACTCTCCTTTTTGCTCTGCTGTCGGTACCTCTTCCTCAGGGTAATAACTGTCTCTCTAGAAGTTAAATGCTCCACTATGTTCTCTAGCTAGTTGATAACTTTGCCTGCTGTGTGGTGCATTCAGCTGCCTGCTGCTGAAAACAACAGTACAGATGACATATGACGTTGGTGACAGTGAACCAAAACGGTTAGTTGAAATTGGCTATAAAGGCTTGTCACTACCGATGTGCAGACAATTATCTGTGGGTTCATTTATACCCGCTATGCCTTTCACATACAGGTAGTCATGCGATTCGTTGTTAATTCTGTGCTTCCTTGTCAACATGTACAACAGATACAGAGGTGCAAGCGTCCGACGATGAAGATTTAACAACATGTGGCTTATACTACTGAGCTAAATGTCTAAATACGGAATTTCCAAACCAGACATCAAATAGGCAAACCGAGAGGAAGTTGAATGTTAGGAGGATCAATAGTTCCTGCCTCCACCTTCATCTGCATACATGACAACATTCAGCCCATCTAGAGGCTGCAGTGGTGTCAATATTTGCACTCTTGTTACACTGTCAAACACCCACACATCGAAAAACACAGTACCGTCTTCCTTTCCCAACCAGTGCTGTTCATACATGCATGGAGATCCAAGAATGAGGATAATATAAGATGGTCTGTAGGGTGATAAAAGGCATGAAAAAGACACTGTCTGCACAGGTCGGAGCTTGGAACTAAAATGAAAACTAAATACATTAAGAAAAAAACAGATATTACGGTGCAGTAAACCATGTGTGAGATTGCAAATTGTAGATTTAAAATGTGCACCTGATTCCAGTAAACATTATTACTCATCACATGTTCTGTGAAAAAGTCACCTTGGACCTCGGATAATGTACTTCATTGGTGTTTGCATGCTTTCATTGACAAGCTGCTTTAAGGGGATACTACTTATCCCAGATTCCCTTCATAAAAACACTATTATCAATAAAAAAAATAAATTAGTCACTTCAGCTATTAAAAACTCTTCTAAGCAGACTATATTCCTTTACAACTTAGCAATATTACAAGGTCTAATGACTCCCATAGGGTGTTTAATAGCCAGGTCAATTTAGTTCTCTCTCTCCTCAAATGAATTATAATAACTATTTTATGGATTCAAGTAAAAGCATGAAGGGGGGAGGGGAAGAGTGTGAGTGACAGAGAGTGAGAGAACTCATTATTGTCACCGCCTCTGCAATTAGAAGACTGTGACAGGCTAGCTGACTGACTGTGACCGGGCTTGTGAAGGTGACGCACAGCGCTCTGAGAGCGAGGGCCAAACTCCCCACTGGGTGAATCCTGCTACTTCACGAGAATCACATCACTGAGATGTCAAACCTAAGTGAGTTTATAAAAGAGGGATCTTTCCAATTTGTGATATTTATAGCATTTATGCATTTCTATAGTGCACAGCAGGTCAGGTGAACAAACAAAAGACAATTGCCTACAGGCACACAGCACAATTCAAACGTACTTGAAGGATAAAGTTTCCAAAAATAAACAAATAATGAAGACATATTCTGGTTTAAATGGAGCAGTTGTTTCATGGGATTTGTACTTTCCCCTTTAATTAGTACCAAAGTACCCGTTTTTTCCGCAGACTTATTGAATAAAATAAATTTGAAATTACAGACCTTTAAAATAAAGCATTACAGTTTCACAGAGGAGAGAAAGAGTGGAGACATTTTGCATTTGGATCAAGAGCCAATGGCCTTTGTCTTTGTGACGGACTAACATGTGGTACAACAGGTTGTGTTTACACATTTTCTCGTAATTTTATAGCCGGATTCAGGTGCTGTTAACTGCGCTACAGCTGGAAACTTATTAAACACAAACAATGAATTTATTGTAAGTAAAGCTAGTCTGACCCATTGTCAGTTAAACCAGTTATTACTTCCTTGTACCAGGAACTATCACTTACAGGAGACGGTGTGACATTATTTAACCACAATGGATGTTACTTGTCCATTATAGGAGCTTAACTGCATGTTAAACAAAGTGGAGCAATGATCACATTGTGTACTCTTTGATTATCAAATCTTTACATTAACACTAAATGTTATGAGGTGTAAGGAACATGATCTTCCGTAGTGGCAAATTTCTGAGGGAAGCAGAAACAGTCTGATATGACACTGTCAGTCTGTTTGAAATGAAGTAAGAGCTTTGAGTCTACTTTAAAAGATCCTTTCCAGACATGCTTTAAGAAAATTAGAAAACTAATCTGCTCAGAACAATATTTACTCTCCAATATGAGTTTCCACATTGCTGTCCCTCATTCCAAAATCTATGAAAGCTTAAATACAATGTACATTAGTTTGATTTACACATTAATATTTAACATGTGGAATAAAATCCTCAACATAATAAAAGGAGATCGTCACTGCAATGAGAAATTTTGTCCATATGGTCCACCCCTACATCCCATGCATATACTGTAAAATAGATAATTAGTACTGTACATTAATAATCATCTCCACACTTCTATGTCCTGACAACCACAGCCGTGAGTGTGTTCGTGCCATAAGTGCTCAAACGTGCCCTCCTGAGAGCACTTCCACAAGTCACGACTGTTCTTCAAATTGGCTCTGAACAGGTTTGAGGAGATCTTCAAGCACCAACATTCATAATATTTAAAATGGATGATCCTCGTCCAAATTTCCCTCGACACAAATTTGGATTTCTTCAATAAAAATCAAGCTATGTCTCATGAGTAAATCAGACTTCCACCATTCATTTTAACTATGGTGGAAGTGCTATTTCTTCCTAATCTGTGTGAATTTCAATGCTCTAAATTATTTCTTATGAAACATTTGTAATTTCCTGCAAAATCTGTACATGAAAGAATATTAAATTACCACTACCAAATATATTTTGATTGTCTAGTACAGTGGATGTAGACAAAACAGTCTTCTGAGAGGTACTATTCAATCCAGCCTATGCCGCCTTTTTCCTCACAGCCAGTGGAGAATCGTGTACCTGTTGAGGTGGAGGAGGCTGCATGTAGCCTTGTGGGGGCGGTGGGGCCTGCATGACAGGCTGGGATGGAGGCGGTGGTGGAGGTGGAGGATGGGGGTGTCCAGTGGCAGGCTGGTAGCCAGACGGAGGTGGCATAGGCTGACCCGTGGTAGCCATGATGTAGCCTGTCTGAGGAGGGGGGTGCTGGGACAGCACCGTAGGGGGAGCCTGATACATGGGGGGAGGCTCAGGGTTCTCGCTGGAGCCCTGCCGACTCAGCGTCATCTGGCTGAATTGGGGTGCCAGCTCTTCTCCCTATAGGGAATGGGAATGATGTCATTGCTGGGTTAGTGCTACTACACTAAATACAAGTACAAGATTATCAGTATTAATCTAGATTAATACAAAGTACTGAATACAACATGTGTGACACGCTGAAAGACAGAACTCGGAAACAGAAACTGAACTAGCAGGCTCTTAAGTAGTAGTAGTCAACACACTGACACACTTCATATTTAATCCATTAATACCATTCATTAAAAAGTGCATTAGAGCAAACCACTGAACGCGTCATCTACAGATATATGAAGCTTTACTTTATAATCTATGGCTATATGTATCTAGCTTTATATATCTGTATTTAAGGTTGTAGGTCATGACCTTGGCTGCAGACATGTCAGCTGCTAGTATCTCTCTGTCAGCGCCTCTTGTGAATTTTGAAGTTGTGCTGTGAGGTCTGAGATTAAAAGTGATGACCAAAGCCATAATATTACATTAGTTACAGCACGAGAGCTCTGGAGACACAAGTGTTAAAGGAACGCTGTGACATTTTGGAAAATACGCCCGTCTATCGTCTTACAAAGTCACATGAGAGTATCGATATACATGTGTTTAGCAGTCCTGTACAAAACCAAGGTGACTCCTGGATGAAACGGTGGCCAGATTAGGAACTAAAGCGAAGGACACAATTCTGCTGTTGTTGTTGTAGATCAAATCTGACTGTGGGTTTGACAAAAAACCCTAAAATGTTCCTTAAAATATGGCTGAACATGTTCACTTGGATGTTTAGCACACCGCAATTTCAATCATTTCATGGATTTATTTGATAAAAGTATATTAGAAAAACTGTTAAATTGAATAGGAAAACACAAATTGATTTTTATTTTTTCTATAGAAATCTTTTGATTACATAGTTACATAGTTTCATAGTTTCTCTTTCTTTAGTTAATAAAATATAGAACAAAAATATATTGGGTTTTGCTGCTTAATAAAAATCTATGTGTATATGAACTGTGCAATATAATTATAATTACCAAAATAAAGTACCACAGTCACTTTTTTTTGTCATTTTGGTATAGGTAATAGATGATTGAGTTAAGTCTCTCTGTCAGATTTTACGGCTTGAAGAGAAAGTGCTATCTGAATGGTTGAAAGCAGCACAGATACCCAACTAATACAAATGAAAACAGGGTTTAGGAGTGCAAGTTTTTCTAACAGAATAAAGCAAGCTAAATAGCTAAATGCAATGTGTGAGGGTGGTCAGTGATGCAGTCTTTAACAAAAATTAATATTACGAAATGAAGCTACAAGAGGTGTCAGTACCATTGTGTACTGCTGGGGAGGAGAAACTGGCAGGAGAACCTGGGGGCAGGAAGGGCTGGAGTAGGAGACAGGCTGAGAGGGCTGCAGAGATGCCACCGGCTATACACACCACCAGAAAGAAGGAGGAAATAAAAGAGGCAGAGCAAAGAGAGAAAGTGGAGCAAGCCAGTGAGAGGGAGGGTGTCAGAAGCATAAGATCGGACAAGAGGAGAATAAAGAGAAATGAAGACAGGGGAAAGATGTGGGTTAGAACACAGAGGAAAAATTGTTAATGGACAGATGGATAGAAATGGAAATTAAATTTAGTTTCTGAATATTTTACAAAAGCAATAAAACTGAGCACCTACCATTACTCAGAGTGAAACAAGAGAGGAAATGGCTGTCATTACAGTATGTTGTCACTGAGTGTAAATGACTTTTATGTTGTTGCTCAAAGTGCCTTCTCCTTACATGCGACCAGAAACAGCCTCTGACTCACAACATTCATTTAATTACCAACCCATCTGTAATAGGAAGGTGCACAGGGGATCACTAAAGATATTGTATTGACCAACAGATTCAATTAGATCCTCTGTAACTTGTACGTATGCCTTTATTTTTACTGGCATGGATGACATAAATGCAGGTAGTGGAGATACATACCTGAGCAATCATGTGGTTGCCCATGGGGTGTTGCTGTGGGGTGGGCAGCAGGGCAGTCTGAGGCGGAGGCTGGGGCTGCGGCTGGGGCTGTTGTGATGGGCAGGGAAGTAGGCTACGGCTAGACTGGGAGGCTGCAGGTGGGGGACACACATCAGGACTGACTAGGGGCAGGCCTAATGATGAACAAGAAGACATGATAGACAGACATATTCTAAGTTAACATTCCAGTTAGAGGTGAAACGATTAATAATCGTATGAAAGTTTGTTTTAATCTCAGGGAATGTATTCGTCAAGGAACAGACATATTCATTCACATCAGTTGTTTTCAGTGTTGGCATTACAAGTCATTTGTAGCATAATTGCTGTGAGTTCCTAGTAAGCAGCGAGTTCCTGTAAGTCTGTTTATAGGACAACTGTGAGTTAAGCTGCCAGAACACTCCCTCACAACTTCTTGAATAACTTTGGAAAACCCCTCCAAAGTTGGGGGTCTGTGTCTTTCTTGACACAACTATTTCATAAGTCACTTTTCATATCAACAACTCACTGCTAAAGTATAAACGACTTTCAGAAGAGACTGAAAACGTGTGTTTGATCCCTGTATTTAAACAATATTGCGTCTCTATCTATGCCGCTCGTCTTTTGCCTCTTCACTCCTCTACTCTTCAAGTGTGACCACTCAGAACATGTTTAAACGTGATTTCAGACAAGGTTGGGTAACACAGTAGAAGCTATTTCAGCATTTCAAGCACACAGCGACCCTTAGTCAGGCCTGAGAGTGTTTATTTAATCCAGTTTAACCTGTTTCCAACGGCTTGTTTTATGGAGGAAAACATTTCTAATGAGTAAAAATGAAGAGTGTCTCCTGACATCTGATCTGTCAAGCAGCCAAGAGTAACCAGTATGATAGAGCTAAATATATACTAACTCTAACCCCAAATTTATCAACTTTCCTCCAAAGTCCTTACCAGAGCGAGAGCCTTTGCAGCTTCCCTGTGAGCCTTTGTTGCTGCCAAGGCTATCCCCTCTGGAAAGGATGGAGATGCCAGAGAAGCTGCTAGCCTTAGTGACGGGCGGCCGGAGGGTGCGGTTGGAGCTGTCTGAATCGGTGCTGCTCCAGGGCCGTGGCTCCAGGCACTTCATGTCACTGTCTGTGCTGCTTTGACGACTGCTAGATGCTCGACTGGAGCTTTCACGGTTCCCTCTGAGAGAAGACAGAACAGGGAGGAAGAAGAGAGAGACAATGAGATGAAATGAAGGGGATCAAATGGGTATAGGCATAGGAAAGAAGAGGTGACAGGGGAGTTAAAGCAAGGAGAGTTAAGAATTCGCAAGTGGGAGATGTGTACAGAGGGCAGAGTTGAGAATTAAGTCAGAGGAGAGACAAAAAATGTAGATGGGTAGGGTGAGGAGTATATAGAGAAAGGGAAAATGTGCAAATAGGAGAATTTGAAGCAGAGAAAAATGTAGGTGGAAACAGAAACAGAAGGAAAGTCAAAGACAAAATAGGACAGAGGGGAGAGCAGAAGCAGAAGAGCACGGTAAGGTCATAAACAGTTAAAGAGGACACAGTGTGACAGGCTTTAGGATGGGGCATTCAACACAAATGCATACTGGCTGGTTTAGTACAACCACAATACAAAGAAGATCAGGCAACAGACCACCAAACAATATTATTTTCAATTTTAAACAAACGACCACACACATTCTCACACACACACACACACACACACACACACACACACACACATACAAACCCATCCACATAAAAAAAACATACATGCAGGGAGGGAAGACTTCAGACAACCAACACTGGGGTGTAGGAGGATATTACAGTGACACAAGATGAGACAAACATCCATGAATTCAACATACAAATGATCTAAGACTGGAGATAACATTCACATCAATGACTTCACAGAATGAGTACTTGCATACATACGTGTTATCATTTGAATACAGGTAAAACACATGCATTTAAAATATGTTGTATTATAGACAAGAAAAGACATGGTGCACATACACACACCTGTAAATTAACACATAAGATGTACATCCACGCTCGGACAGTAAGAGGAGATGTACATCAACACTCAGACTCAAACTCACTTATCTACAAAATAACCACTTGCTACCACTGGATCACCACTATGGTTCTTTAAACTATATTGCTGTATACACACTCATTGTGTTGCCGTGATGCTGTCACCCTGGATAAGGGTAGCTGCCGAGAAAACCAATGATCACACTGTAAGCGTAACCACCACTCTGGGGAAAACCCCTCCATCACAAGTAAATGGTTGGGTCTGCCACTAACATGTCAGCATTAAGTATATTGTTGTTTCATTTGAACATGTCCTACTGTGTTTGTGATTGAAAATAACAAAATAAATAAAAATGAAATTCAAAAAAAGCAAATTGCTCTGAACATGTTGTGGTGTGTCATTAAGTAGCGTGAAGATAGAAAGGCGTTCTTTAATGCAAAGGACAGCAGAGTAAAAAAAAAAAAAAAACACAGCTGGGTCAGCTGTAAACACTTGCTTTTTTCATCCTCTTAGAACTGAAGAGGGATATGAATTGAGTATATCCATGTAGAGAGAACAAGGGTAAAGTGAATTCAAAATATGTACGGCTGATTGTGGGAATCTCCATGACGATAACGGGGATGTGGTACGGGTTGTAAAACCCTTGTGACGGTGAGTGGTGTTTGAAGGTGGCTGTGGCTGATAAATATTTCAGAGAGACTGTAATTAATGGAGGATCTATTTTGAGTCCTCTCTCTGCACAGCCTATTTTAAGGAAGGGTGGGTGCTCTGCCATTCTCTGTTAAGGGAGATGCACACTTGTTTGCTTGGCTGTGCAGACAAAGATGAGAGCAGTATGAGCGGGAGGAGGAAGAGGAGGAGGAGGAGGAGGGATCCGGCTGTTGATCACGTGATATTTCATTTCCACTCTCTCCTCACGACAGCATTTCCCATCAAACGCACTTAACAAGGGAAGCAGAGAGGCTGTGGTTATGTGCTTCCTAAAAGGGTTCAATTAACCCACGTCTCGCTAAAGAGTTTTGGTTCATTCAAATGAAGTCTGAGGTTTTATGGTGTTCTTAGTTTAACAGCAAAGGTTAACATCTAATATACTTTATGTGAATGCTGGGTTTGGGATAATAAGCTCATTTCAGGTGAATTGTGAAAGGCCATAATAAGATTTTAAACTTTAAACTTCAAACATAAATCATATTAGATAACATGTCAACGTCGAATGAAATTTCTGCATGCAGCACATAAAAAAGTGATGACAAAGGAATCAACAAGAGTCACCAAGTAATTGGATGTTTCAAATGAAAAATGTTTTACAAAAGAAGGTTATATGTGACAGCTAATCTTAAAGTTTCTAAATAACATGCTGCAGACAAAACACAATGTTTACAAACAGCAGAATGTATATGACCTTTTACATAATGAAAAAGAAAAAACTGTATATACACTGTATGAACTCAAGAGCTGAAATGATTTGTCATTTGATCCATTGCTTAAAATAGTATTTATCGACCAGTTATGTGATGTTATGTATTTTATTTCTTATTGTAGAAAGGTTTAATAAAAAATAAAATAAATGAATAGTATTTATTTTTTTTACAATCAGTGATTATTACATATTAATTATAGGGAGATTTTAGAAAACTAGGACAAGGGATTCCACAAAGGTCCCATATTGGATTCTGGGATGCGGTGGTTCATAGTTTCTTCACAAAAGTTTTGAATCAATTATTTGTGATTTTTTGAGGGAAAAAAGTCAAACATTAACTGGCCAGCTTCAAAAATGTGAATATTTGCTGATTTTATTACTCCACTACTTCAGTAAACTGAATATCTTCAGGATTTGATTGATGGTCTGACAAAACAAACAAAAAAAAAACATAAATGCTCTTGAAGATTTCTGGAACATTTTTCACTGATGTCTGGTATTTCATTAACAGAAATGTTAATCTAGAAAATAATCGTAAGATTAGCCCTTTTAAGGTCGAAGCAAAACATGACAAAACTTTCGTTTCTTTAGAGTCTTATGTTTCTTATTTTCTTTTCACCAGCTCAACAGCACCATTGCATGTATGTACTGCTAACATATTTGTAATACTATGCAACAGGTGACATGCTAACAAAAACTACAAGACTAAGTCAACCACAAAACAAACAGGTTACTGTGGAAGCGATGCAATTACTTTATATAAAAAAATGTAGTTGACGATAAATGGGTGGAAGGGTAAGTAGGTCAATCAGTCTCCAGTGAAACCACAAAGCAGCCATGCATGGGCCATGGGAAGCCCCAAGGTGCAGTGCTGGAATAGCCATCAATCAGCCGACTACGCCAAGCAAAGATATATAAACCACCACAAGTCACCACTATCATCACCAAACCACTTTCAAAATATGGGCATGGCAACACACAAGTCAAGGTCAGCAGCACCCCAATACCTAAAGATCTGCCTCCTCTTTTGAGAGCTAGAGCAGTAGCCCTCAGTGGAAAGTCTGTTGGGGTTAACATTAGGAGAAAATGCTAGGGTTACAGGACTGGATTGGAGAACAGGAAGGGGTTCAGGGGAGGGTGAGATAAGGAGGGATGGGAGGTAGAGGTAGGCACAGTGTAGAACTTACCCCTGAGAAGAAGTAGAAAATAAAAAAAAAAGCACACAAGGCAGAAACTTTGACTGCTGAAACGCCCACGCTTCTTTCTCTCTCTCAGCATATTATGTCCTAATCTCTCAACCTCAAGGGCCGGGGTGTCTAGGAATGCAAGCTGACTGTAATTGCAGTATGAGCACACTTATTTCTAGCAAACATTTGCTCCTCTACCTGTAAATGCTTCTCGGAGACTGTGTGTTCCTTACAATCTGCACACCAGCAAATGTGTAATAATCATTTGCTTGGCAATGAAAAAAATAAAACAAATGGGAAATAAAGATATGTAAATTCTCTTTTACAACTATGAGTTATTTGAAGGAGATTATTTCAAGTGGTCAGAATTATGCAAATAAACTACATTTAATTTGTAAAATGAGTAATGTTCATATGTCTACAAACCCTTATCTCTCATACTGAAACCTAGCATGCAAACTGTAGCTTAAAACGGGAAAGGTGGCCACGATGGAGCTTTATAAATTGCTCACATTAAAGTCTCCAGTAGGATGTATCATCTTACCTGTTGTCGTTGATGTATCCATTTTGAGAGGACTGTAAAAAAAAGGACACCTGCACATTATGAAATGCTTCATTCATCCAGGAGCACTTAATATCAAGTTTATATATGAAATCATATGTAATATGTTACTTAAAGCAGTGGTTCCCACTGCTAACAGGACTATGTGATTAATCTATGGTCACAAGATGAAAAAATAGATGTATTACATAAAAATATTACTTTTCTGTAACATTTACTCTTTTCTTGCCAACTACTACATAGTTTTACCTCTTCAGGCCTGTAAAAACTATTAAGATTAAACAGTCTGGGAAAATAAAAAGCACTCTTCGAATGAGCTCTTCATAACTCATTAACATGCACCCTGAGTCGCGGAGTTGTGAGTAGAGATTGCTTTGTATTACCAGAACAAAAGCAAAACAAGTTGGGAACCACTGACTTGAAATATCAACATTACTACATTTTAATGCACCAGTTGTTAAACAAACACTTCTTATTCACGTCTAATTAAGAAATACTGACTTCTCACTAGTCAAAAGAGCTGGCGGTAACAGCTAATGAATGAGAAAAATGTATTGTGATTTAATGATAATCTATCCTTCCCAGTGTTTGTTACACTGTCCAATACTTACTTCCCGGGCAAAGATCCGGTCTCGTACCCGCTGATACTCTTCCTCTCGCTCTTCAATGGACTTGCTACGTCGCCCGTCCTGCAGCGGCACACGGATCTGACATTTGGGAAAACAATCATATTAAGAAAAATGACACCTGCAATCTAATACGCACGATTCACAAATATAAGCAGAAATATGATCTAATTACATGTATAGCCACACTTGGTGTGACCTGCTGTAAAGACAGGAAGCAGCAAGGCACATGATAACAACAGTAGCATGAGAAGGGAGAGCAGCTGCCTGCCATCAAAACAAAAACAACAGAACCGAAACTGTGCAAAATGAGTGTTTCGAGGGCTGGAATCTGCGTGGGAAGGTTTAACACCACAAACGTGATGGAGCACTTGCAGAATCATCATACAAAGGAATATGACAAATATGTACAAGCATTAGGCGCCAAAGAAAAGTGTCAATGCTTAAAACAAACATTGTTGGAAGGAATGAAGTGTGGAAAAACTTGCAAAAAGCAAGCAAAGTTGCTAAAAAATTCTTTCTTATTATGATCAAACTGTTGCCGTGCTTGAAAACATGAGTTTCAGTGCTTAAATGTAACCTCAAACTACTGTTACAAGTTTTCCAGAAGGAACCAGGTATTAAGTTTCTAGTAATAGGAATAGTGAGTAATAGAAAATGTGGCAGTTGTGAGTTTTAGAGCTGACATACAGAGTTTAAATGTGTGTGGATAGGGTGATGTTTTGCAAAAAGCACTGGTCCTGGATAAAGATTTTTGTGGATCACACACAGATAAATCTGCAGCAATGGAGGAGGAGGATGTTAAATGCATGGCAAGTTGAAAAGTATAAGAATGAAGAAAGTGGGACATGTTTGGGCCATTAACGCCTCTTTTATTTTTGAGTGGTGACAATGAAAAAAAAAGATAGTGAATATAGCTGTATTATGATAGCAAATGTTATGATGTACATTGCAGCCTACCTGATTATCATCCTTGTCCATGCTGGCATCGTCTCTCTTAAGGATGAATTTCTTCTGGAAGTCCATGTTACGTTCATCCTTGATGTGTTCAGAGAACCGTTGTTCTGGGCTGTAGAAAAAAATAGATATATAATAATAGCTTGATAAACATACAAAAACAAAAGCAACAGATCACAGTCGACAGTGAACGTGGCAATGTTGGTGCTTCTAAAACTGAATATCATGCATCAAATCTTCACACATTCATTTGGAAAACTGTTAAGGGGCATTTGGCTGCTGTTAACGTTATCAACACCTCAACACAAGAACATTTTTTTAGCTGCAGACAAACTCATAAGTCCGTCAATCAAAATAATGGACAATGAAAAGGTGATTACAAGTATGTACTGTATATATATTAAAGTCACCTGGAATATAAGAAGGATGCATAGAGACCAGTGGAGAAACCATTTGTTGTTTATAATATGCTATGCTTATTATACAATTACAAATAATTCTTCACACTGGCCACTGGTCTCCATTTATGTATTTATTTTGTTGTTGCTATAGAAATTCTAAAATAGTGAATTTGTTACTGAACAGCAGCTATTCATGTTGAAACCCCGAGATGTAAAATTAATGCAGCCTAGTAGTTAAATTTATTTTGCAACAGTTATGAACATTTCCAAATATGGAATACTTTACCTTGGCCTGACATTGCCTTAGCTTAAGTCAGGTATTGACTGTTACAGTAAAACCTGGCCAAGTAATTTATTCAGAGCAAGACAAGAAAAATAATTAATAGTTGTGGTTGTGGGTTAAAACCTAACTTTAACCAGCTTGCTGTTAAATTAACAAGTTACTTGCTTCCTGTCTGAGGTGCACACACTGTGATAAGCCCACTGTGTGTTTGCCATTCATTGGGGTTTTGCATTTAATCAGTGGGGCTGAATCTGCTTAATTTCTCAGGGGTATTGATAAAGTTTCAGCCGAAACAAACTTTTCAATTGCAAACATGTTCTGTTAAAGTTTGGTTCAGGTTGGTCTTCGTCCAACTCAAAAATAGAGTTTATGGCTTTTGTTACCTTCATGCTGTGTTTACTATGTCGCCTCATCTGCCATGTGGGTTTGTTATTGTTATAGAGTTCCCTTGAGGTTGTTTACATTATTCATGTGACCTTCTGGATTTAATTTCCATATAATAGCCGTCATCACAAACCCTACTGACACCACTAAAATCCTGGCAACTGGAAAATTCAGATTGAAATTCGATATTTCCTCAACTATTTCTAGATGTTTGAGTAATCTTGGTGCATTCTATGTGTAACAATGAAAAGATTTGGAAAGCATAATTTCAGATTGAGTTTCCTGTGGCTTTAAGACTCCAGCTGCTCAAGACTTGACTTAAGTCAGGAACTTGACTCACATGCGCGTGTTTCCCGTCTTGTTGATGATGACCGCCTTGCCAGTCTGATCCACATTGTGGTCCATGCCGAAGTAGGCAGCCACGCGGTGCAGCAGCATACGGTGATAAGAAGTCATCTGAGGAAACTTCTTATACTGATTACTGCAGGACACAAAATACAAAGTTGTAAGTAGCATATCCTATGTCAACTCTGCAACCAAGTGTTAGAGTTTTCTTTTTTGTTGAATGCTGTAATGTCTGTTCTTATAATGGGTACATTTCTTTTTAGCATTTAATACAGTATGCTAACATAACCCTCTTATGTTTATTCTGAGAAGAAATGACAAATGGATTCTGTTAAACACTTAGAGGAGATGATAGATGTTTCACCAGACTCTCTGAAACAACATCCCTTTTCATACAAATTATATTTTTGTATTTTTTTGTGTTTCCCGGAATGTTTTTGTAACTCCTGTAATACCTTTATTTACTTGACAAGCAGGATATGGGTGGGGAGACAATTTGCCTCTGTTTTGGGCATACTGCTTTCAGGCTGACTTCAAATCATAGGAAGTAGTCTAATAACACTACTGTGGTCACAGGGGAACACAAGAGTTGTAGAAATACCGTCAGCTTATATTTGCCCCATAACTACAACTTGCCATACTTGTCTAATTACCTCAGCAATCTATAAATAAAAAAGGAGTGGATGTAGAGGGGCTAAATTTAAATACAAGAGAGTGGTTATAAAGAACGTGGCTTACTTGTCGTCATTAATGAACTCCAGGATATCTTGTTCTAGTTTGAGCAGCATCATTCGATCCCTGCTGGGCCAAAATGGGGGACGGAGGGGGAGGAGGGGGAGGGAGGGGGAGGGAGAGAGAGATCAGGGGGCAGTTTACACATACCAAACTCAGATCAAAAGGCTCAATGTATGGTCATAAATACTTCCAATAATGTTTGTATTACTTCTGAAATTTCTATCTTTTTCAAACTGTAATATTATCAATCCTCCTTTAAACAACCGGATGCAATCATGTCAGCTTTTTGGGGGGCATTTTCTATTAACAATTTATCTACAAACTCCTGCAGAGGATAGAGGATTTAAACTTCTCGGACATTATTACTCACTAGCAAATGCATGGACCCTCATGCAACTGAATTATTAGAAATAACATTTCTTTAATTTTATTTATTGTTTCCTTTTAACACAGCGCATTACAAGATGTTTCAAGAATTGGCAGGTATATTAGTAGTCAGTGCATGTTGTAAATAATATTACACATTATACATACATACACATACACATCACATTAACATTAATGCAACAACCAGCCCTTGTCATTTTATGAAACCTGATGAAGGTGCAAGAGCTTTTTGTGCATATTAATCAGTTTAAAGTATTTACCTAATGAGCTACTCAACACAAGAACAGAGTTAAGACACTGGCTAAAAGATGTTCAAAAACCAACCATTTAAATACCTAACTTTGCCATAAAATGTCAAAATAAGTCGACATTTAGACCTAAATTAATTTTGTTTTTGCAATGTTTCCCTTCTCTTGAAAATGAGAATATGCATCCCAAGGGGTTTATCACAAAACAATACATATTTTAATGTATAAATAAATATGTAAGTGATGAAATAAATGAAAATAAATAAGCAGCTCTACCCTTAACCTCCTCTCAACCTCATACCTGGGATTGTTTTTCAGTGTGTTGACCAGAAACTCATGAACATCGATGCCCGTGGAGTCAGTGTATTCCTGGCTGGAGTCTAACAGACAGAAGAAAAAAGTAAATTAGGAGGCGAGAGGAAGAAAAGGTTGAGGAGAGACTATTCGGGGAAAGAAAGAGAGAGACACTTAGTAAAGTGGAGGGGCAACAGAATGAGTTAAATCTGAATTCTATGTAGCTCCTAAAATGGCACCCCAACCAGCAATGACATTCCAGGTTGTTGAGGAAGGATAAACATAAGAAGCAGATAGCATGAGACACCAGCTTGCTGTTCTTCTATGCTTTCACACACACATAGACACACACACATGCACTCCCTCTCTCTCACTCTCTCTCTCTACAGGGGATCATTTTCCACAATTTTCCACTACACTAGACAGTTAGGCTAGCCATTTCATCTCTGCTGCTCTCAGAGTCTAATGACGCCTGAGGGCCTTTGCACAGAGAGGGGGTGAGGTAGGTAATTAAAAAAAGAAGAGGGAGGGATACAATTATCTTCCGGAGAAATTAGCTTGACACTATATTAGTTTGGGTATTAATAATACAGTGGACATTATATTTACATGTAACAGTCATGACATGACAAAACTTTTGCTCTAGTATTCAGTCACTTTGTGTAGTGAGAGTGAATAAATGAGCTAACTAAACGTATCAAATTTTTGACAAAGTTTTTATTCTCGTCTTTTGTAGGATTAAGCATGGCAGTGTGATTAGCACGTGAAACAAGAGGCAATACAATAAATTTAAGCTCCAAAGCTGCGTCTTACCACGTGACAACATCTTTCGCGGAGTCTTGTCCTTTTTCTCCTTCTCTTCATTTTCATACTCGTCCTTTGAGGACTTCTCCTCTTCCTTGTCCGATGGACAGCTGATGTGAAGCTGGATGATATCCTGGAAAACGACATTCCACTGCCATGAGAAAAGATGGTACAATTTTTCAATTCTAATTTTTGTTTAGTCTATTTAGCGTTGTTAATCCTACGCAAAGTGTAGTTGCAGACAACAAATTGCAGGCTAGGCTAACTGCAGGGTATGGGACTAGGGTTAGGGTGAGGGGTTAGGAGTTAGAGACAGGAACAGCACAGTACCGATTCAGGAGGTCCATCATTGGAGAATGGACCAGAGGACTCCTCACACACTGCCAGACTCCGTACCAGCTTCAGTTTGGCATTAGACTGAAACAGAATCACACATAAATTACCTGTACAGCTAACTATGTTTGGTTTTGTTGTTTTTTAGGGCTTTTCAAAATGTAGCAGAACAGCTTAAACTGTTCATCCCAACTGTATGCATCACATGCACCCAAAATTCATGCTATAAAGTTTACTGTAGAAAAGGTCCTCTTACAACTCAACAGCTCAAAATCAACTGCAAGTAATATGACGTTTAAAATATGGTTCATTTCAGTGTTTGGTGGTTGTTGTTTTTAGTTGTTGAAATGAACAAATGAAATGAAAAAAGAGTTTCTTTCACCTGATTTTTTGATTGGAAGAGAAAATCTTTTAATTTGTTTTGGCTCAGTTGTATATAAACACCTTGTAAGAGTGAAAACATTAAATCCTGCATAATGAGTGACAGAGATCCCTGAAGAATGTAAGAGGAGCTGAAATCAGAACACACCGAGCTTTAATACATCATAGTTGCTGAGGACACTGTCCCTTTGGTGATTATGTATTTAAACCAAGAAGGAAATGATACAAGGGTAATAAAATCTTAGGCCTGTGTGCATCTTTAAAGATGCACACAGGCCTAAAAAAAATACATACATGTTGTCAAGTTAGGTAGATGTGGCTGCACTATATTAATGTAATAGTTAGTGTTTACTTCATTTAAGGTGACGTGACATACACGATAAGGTAATGATACAGGGTGTATAGGTCAGTCCAAATGAAAATTCTGACAGTATAAAAGAATTTATTTATTTATTCCTCTTATGCATGATTTCTGTAAAAACAGTGTTTCACAATCTTTTTTTAATTATAGCATTTAGAATATATAAATAGATGGCTACAAACTTAAATTTCTAAAAGAAAAATGGTGAACTCTGCTGTTTAGCTGTGCACTATTTACAGGTGGTATTTATGCATACAATTTCAAAGGTAGGACTTTGATGCATATCCAAACTGTGCAACTATTGTATAATTGTGAATGTACACAAACTAGTGCAGAGAGAGTATGGAGGAAGTGGAACAACCGGAGTCGTTTTTGTCAAAGTAATGTTCAAATAGTCGGCCAGGGAGTTCTTCTTCAGTTTGTGGTAGAAACAAACAGACTGGTACACTATTCAAGAGGTCGAAGCAAGACACAAATCAGCTTCACAACGTAAAACGCAGTTTGCTCAGTGGAATGGAAAGTTCCCTGGAGTGAGCGATAAGACAAACTGTGAGACTTATTTTTTTATTTAGCAAACCAACATCAACCAAATTTATCTGTTTATAGTTTTAATCAACTGTCTGAAGTGTATTCTCCTCTTTCGTAGCTTTACCGAGGTCACTCAAATCACGAGAGGGTTAATAGTAGGTACGTTAACCACTTAAGCGCATGACAAGAAGACGGTGGTCCACTGTAGTTGAGAGGATTAGTTAACGTTAATACAGGAAGGTCATCTTATACAACAAACCAGCAGGGGGTTATTATCTGGGAGCAGGATTATGAAGTTATTTGGGTGACTATTAGAAAGATGAGTATCTTTTTTTGTAGTTGAAGAAAAAAAATATTAAAATCAGTGAGCACAAATCACTTACCTTGGCCCTTTTCCTGCCATGGCTGTGATTAGGAGCCCGTTTCTGCAAGAGAAAATTATTTTATTCATCTTAATAATAATCTGTGCAAAGCAGATACAAATAAACCAGATTGCTATGACTATTAAATGCTTACAAATGACTACAAATTCTGGTTTTGCTCATCAACAAATCAATTGTGGTGTGGTTGTAATACACAATCAAACAATAAAAAACTCAGACTAGCACTCTCATGTTGCCACTTCTTCCTACCTGTGCATCCTGGGGGGAGCTATCCTCAGGCTCCAGGCCCTCCCCTGTTCCTTCCTTGGTGCCCTGTGGTTGAGGGGAGGTCTTGCCTCGACTGCAGGGCTCGATGAGTGGCCCACTCTCTCCCTCCTGCTGGATGTCTGTTGTCAGGCTCACTGACATCTTCTTAGGGGAGGGGGAGAGGGTGGGAGTTGGGGAGGGGGTTGGGTGGAGAACCCAGGAGTGGCTGAGAGAGGAAAAAGGCAAGCAAAAAAGAAAGAGAGACAGCAATTCAATGAATGACTGAATGAAAAGCAGAGAGAAAGAGAAAAACATATGCAATATATGTGCAAGAGTGTACTATTATACTATCTACCTGTAGGTGGTACCAGATCTGTGCTGGACTCTGTACAGTGAGTCTGGATGGGAACCACACACAGGAAGATGAGGGGAACCCACTAAGGCAGTGTACTGGGCTGGGCTGCAGCAGGGGGCGAAGCGCAGTCCATAGCAAGCCTTAGCCTTTGGGGTGGGGCTGTGAGGAAACAACACAAAGATGAAAAAAAAGTGACACATTTACTGAAGTAAATGACTAATATCTGCTGGTTTATTCTATTGCGTCTTCAGCACAAGCTGCCTCATGCTGGGGAAGAAAGAAAAAAAAAACAGGTTAATCCAAACAGATATAATAACTACATCTAAACATCATTTAGCAACAATTAATAACTATTTCTAACCCATAACTAGGGCTGCACGATACATCATTTCTACATTATTATGTAGAAGCAATAGTCTCATTGCAGGATGCACATTGTTGAGTAAGGAAAATTAACTCAAACACATCATGCAACTAAAACTACATCTACAGAGGCTGCATGTCCTCTTCCATAGCCATGATTTACAGTAGCCAGAACAGCTCTGGATAGGGCCTTTGATGTATATCACATGTTTGCAACAAACACAAAACTTACAGTAATCACATGAATCTGTACTTAACATCTTATCAACATAATAAATCTGTTTGTTGCTTGGGTTTGAGAGGTTCATCATCCTTTACCAGCTTTGCCAGGAGGCCTATACATTTGAACAATGTTAGAAATAGTAAATAATTCAACCGTGACAATCCAGTTTATTCAGAGATGTGTGTTGTGTTTCCTAAATACCTCTCCACCTGTTCTCTCTGTGCTGGTATCAGAAGTGTGTACAAGAAACCAAAACAGTCCAAGGTGATTTCTTGGCTGAACCAAGTGTGGTAGAAGTAGGAGGGGTGTTTGTTTTAACTTTTACTAAAGTACCCAAATGATGAAAATCATGGTTGTTAAATTAATCATGAATGACAACCTGCATGTATCTGGTGAACTTTCCTGTATTGCTGATTTAAAGAAATATATCACAATGTAAATTTTTTTCCCCGACGTGCAGCCCTACCAGAAAACCATTAGTTTGATACATTAAAAGGAGGTTGGTGGCAGTAATTCAGTAAAGACCTATTCATGGGGGGAAAAATAAAACAAACCCACCAAGTTTCTTACTTTCACGTTTTTCTTTTATGAATAATTTTACCATAAGGCAAAACCTTTTCATTTAATTCATAAGAATCAATTCCAAAATAAACAAAGATCAATTTTGTACTTTTTTTTTAAAAAGAGTATTTAAAGTTTTAATTTTCCCACTGTGGTTACAAACTCAGACACATCTTTAGTATAACAATATGGCTAGAATATCAACATGCACATCAAAAGAAAGACTAATATTTACAGCAATCAGGTGAACTGAAGAGGTAGCAGCTAGCCAGCCAGACAAGGGGGAGGGGCACACTACCTCAGCGGTCACTGGGCCCTCTCTCTTTTCTCTCCCTCCGGCTCAGTGCAGCAGCATGGTCTGTCCTCCAGTCAGGAGCCCTGAACACCAAGAGCAGAAGAGGAAGACACGGATGACGTCATGTTTCACACACAGTGAGTGACTCATCTCTGCTGCTGCCGCCGCTGCTGCCGATTGTAGCAGGGAGGGGGACAAAGCAGCAGAGAGCTCAGAGCACACTGGCACACAGGGCTTATAAATGAGAACCTCGAGTCCAGTATAATCTTCCTAAACCTTCTAAACTGTTCATTATTTGACTTTGTCACTGATTAAAATGCTAGTTTCTACAGTGTGGGCAGTGCACTGCTCTTTATGAATGGGAAATGTGTTTTTTCAGAGAAATAAGTTAAAATTGGGCTGCGTTATTTTTGCTTTTTTTGCTCAAGATCCAGTCCAGTGCTAACTAGACTTGCATTTCTACAACCAGTAGTGTGCTGTGCTGCACAAAGAATCACTGAAATAAGAAAATCGAGTGTAACTGACTGACTGAACAAAATGCAGGACAAGAACAGGGCTATAGTTACATATCTGAACAGCTTTGATTTAACATACAACATTAAACACACGTTGGTGATAACTGGTAATTGCTGATGGCCAAATGCCGATATAACCGAACCATAGTATGTGCTGTGCCACTGGACGACTCTGACTTATCAAAATAAGATTCTTTAAAAAAAAAAAAAAAATCACACAACAAAAGTGTTATTACAGCAATATTTGCAATAAATATATCCTCATCATGGTAAGTATTCTCTCTTGCCTTCATTTACATCATTAAACACGTTTCCCCAGCATGTAAAAACATGACAGGCTCTCAAACTGCTTTTGAGAGAATTTTGGCTCTGAAGCAATAACTCTGACATCTTAGTAATTACACCCATGCACGTACACGGATTAACAGCACAAATGAATAACAATTCTTCTGTCCTGTAAGCCAATATCTTACAGTATCACACAACAGTATAAGTTATGTGTGCCTGTTGAAAGAAAAATGCATTCAATCCTATATGCATACATTCATGCAATAGTGAGATGAAGCACCAGGCATCAGTAGCGTGATTGCCAGATCGTATGCAGGCAGCATGGATGCAATTCATGCACGTCCTTGCTTATACCTGTGCTGTGCTGTGCTGTAGGACAGATGAGATGACGGAAAACCAAGGCAGGGATTCCCAGTGTGGGGAAAACCCAGGCCATGCAACAGCAAAGGCGTCATCAGCAGCAGCATCAGCAGCATTTCACCACATCACTGACCAGGACACCCACATCCCCCAATCCTACTCTTCTTATACAAGCCTGCCACAGAGCAGCACAGAATACAGCCACACTATCTACTGTTGGCAGATCCAACTGCCTGACACAGTCTCTTCAAAGAAATCTCCTTTTGCTCGCTTACACACACACACACACACACACACACACACACACACACACACACACACACACGCTCTCTGAGTATTCATGCGCAAAAAGAATGAATGGTTTTGGATTAGAGAGCAGAGATAATCATTCATCTCGAGTGTCAGTCTCATGGCTGAGCGAACTATCCTAGCGTAATAGCAGGGAGGGGCTGCAGGACAAATTGTGAATCAGAGCCAGGGTGCTTATGAATAAACCAGCTTTACCTATTCACTCCGTCTTCAGCCATTTCTCTCTGTTCCCTCAGCTCTCTGCTCAACACTCCCCCCTGCTTCCCTCAACACACACACACATATACACACACACACACATATACACACACACACACAGGCCCACATGGTTGCCAAGGAGATGGCAACGTCATTCTCAACTGCTGCCATTTGTGTTGAGCGAGTACCAGTGAGAAGGGCAGGAAGAATGATATTAAAAATAAATACGAGGATTGCAGTATGCACAGAATATGAGGGACGGACAGACAGAAGCAGAGAGAGAACAAGGGCAGGATGAAAAGAAAAAGACACCAGGATGTTACCGCTGGTGTTCTGATTTCTTCCCAGTTCAGGCAATCTGAAGACTATGTTACAAACAGAAA
This sequence comes from Protonibea diacanthus, assembly GCA_028641955.1. NCBI lineage: Eukaryota > Metazoa > Chordata > Actinopteri > Sciaenidae > Protonibea > Protonibea diacanthus. Next base: position 12,482,982 of record CM053978.1, on the reverse strand, counting down.
TGTGGGTTCGCAGTCATTCAGGTCAAGAGGTATCAAGTAGCTGAAAGTCAAATTAATGCTGCTGAACTGATTAAGCCCCTGAGATGATGAGTGAAAACTACAGTGAGTCCAATAATTAGACATACCGGTCCTTTAAGGCAAGATGGTATTGGTATTTTTGCAATGCTCAACCCCAGTTTCAGTGCACCAATATCACCGAATATGGACAGCTGTACACGTGCATTTGTTATTATTACATTATTTATGATCAAAAACTTTAAACAGCCAAACGTCAAGCAAGTGCAAAAACACAAGACATCGCAGCCAGCTAAAATAACTTACTAGAAGCTCAGCTTAGTGACTGTCTTCCAGTCTTTTTATTTCATGGAGCTTGTGCTAATGAAGTCAGTCCCAGATTTACTCTTGTGCAGCCAGCACAACGTTTCATGGTTCAGGAACAGAGACGGACACCATTCACATGATTACACGTCAGTGTAGCATCATGGTAGAGATATGGTAGAAAAGTTACAAAAGGGGCTTTAACGCATTACATAAAATATGATTATCTAAAAAATCATGGGGGAGGACATCCTGAACACAAGACAGTTCACATTGAGCAATACTGATAAGTCTCAAAGTACATACATTATCTACCACCTGATAAATGGTTACTGGCGTTGGGGAGAAAGAATTGTAGTTCTTAGATACGACGCAATTCTCTCTCGAAAAACATTGACTGCTATATATTGACCATATCAGGCTTTAGTCATAACATAGGCTGCACACTGCAGACCGAACATCTACAATACCACCACCAGCAGCACTAATCTCTGCCTGTTGTGCCCCAGTTCAGTCAGCGTGTTAGTCGGGACTGATGTTGTCATCTCTCTGCCAACTGTTTGCATCGTCATATGTGGCTGCAGACATGCAGCAGGGCAGCTGATTCACACAGGACTCGAGCTAGTTACATCATAGGAAAAGAGGTTATCCATGTCAAGCTGCCCCTCATAAAACCACATTATTAAGCCAGCGTAATGCATGGTGGTATGGAGTGGTGCTATTATCCAGTAATTAAAAGGAAATACTGATTGCCATTTAATATCTTGAAGAACTGAACAGTTAAAAATTGACAGATTTCTTCTTCCTGACCATTTTTACAAAAAGCTGTAAACTCCACCACTATTTTTAAACTGGTATTATTATTATTGGTATTAATTCAGTTCTGTATGCTACTAGTTGCTCACTTCAGAAGTTTTTGTGGTGGCAATTCATTGAATCATTCTCAAAATTCTGCACAGATTTCCTTTGTCTGCATGCCATCCTGAATAATCACTGGTTCAAAAATAAGATAAGCAACATCACAGCTGAGGGTATCACTTTCAATTTGTCTTTAAAAACAGTACAAATAACACCGGAAATGATGCATTTTTGCTTAGTTTCGGTCAAAAAAAAAAAAGATTAACCAATTGTTTACTGACATTCATCAATGCCAAATTAATTTTCTTAAATTTATATGAACACAGTGACAACTTTGCACATTTAAAAAAAAAAAAGTCTTTCTAAAAAATGACCAGGGTTGTTTCACAAAACCCCATGAAACCTACACAGGTAAATCGACCGTGAAGGCAGACATACACAAACCACAAACAAACCCACCATCATCTGTCATGATGCAGTGCAGGGCACCCTGACCCATTTCACACACATTACCGGCCTTCCAGCCTCTTACACAGGCCCTCCTGATGACAGGCAACCAGCTGAGACACAGGTCATACACTGCCCTGCCCACTGTGTCAGGTTACCACACGAAAAAATTCCACAGTGAAACTGTGTGTGTGTGTGTGTGTGTGTGTGTGAGAATCAGTGAATCAGTGAGTGAAAGAGACAGAGAGTGATCCCTCTGGTCAACACTGAGTGCATGTGTTCATGTTTATGTTAAGGCACGCAGAATATATATCACTGCTTCAGACAGTAGGCTAGCAGGACAGGAATATTTCATGCAAGTAGGAGCTCACTGTCAAATTTAGCCTCTGTAGGTCAAGCTGGGTCAGGGTTTCAGCATTAGTTAGCAGCAGGGTGAGCTAAAGAATTGAGAGGAATTCTACTGCATGCAAGCTGGTTAGACTGGCAGGCTTGTCTATATTAAGTCTATAAGCTAATTAACATTAACAGTTAACTGACAGACATCATGCACAGGGAGCTAAAACCCACGGTATGCTGTCCAACAGCACCAATATATGAATATGTGACAAGTTTTTAAAAAACAAACAACAACATTTGGCTGAACCTTTAACCTGGAACAAAGTTAATGAAGTGGTGGGTGCAAATAAATATAAACAGCAATTTCTTGAATAAATATGCCAAACATATATATGATTCTTCCGTTAATTTACAACATTTTATACATATATAATCAATTAACTGATTAATCATCATTGAAATTAAATCCTATTTGATGATTAAACTGATGATGAACACACAATGTAACGTAAAGATTGGGGGGGTGGGGGCAGGACCGAATTATTCTAGGACATTGTCATGACAGCATGCAGCACATACATTAAATAAAAAGAGAAATCTACAGTGCAGACAGGAGAGATTATTTCTCATTAATGACAACCACAGTGAACAAAGAATGAGCACTGTCTACTCCTAGAATTTTGTGTGGGTCATGATTGAAAGCTGCTTTTATCATCAGTTATTCATTTCATTCATTACATTATTTCAAATTTCATAATGGAGAATGTGTAGCAGACATGCTTCTCCATTTTCTCTGCAGAGGCTGAATGAAAGATGGTGAATGGGAGCGCAGGAGGCTGCAAACAGGAGTGAGCAGGCACGTACAAACCCACAGACAAGCAGTGGGAGAGACATACACAGGCAGTTCGACCCAATTCAGCTCCTCTGTATTCAGTCGTGCACCTCGCCCATTTGACGTCAGAGAGAACCCATTTCACAAAAGGCAGCAAGATTATGTCTTCACAGAGCGGAGGCTGATGTGTGTGTAGTGATGGCAGAGTGCGTGCAGGCTCAGTGTCTGTACATATTTATATATCGGCAGCGCTCGCAGTGTGTGCGTACCAATGTTTGTCTATGTCAGAGAGGATTCCCCTTTGCGTCGGTTGCACAATCTCACACAGGGAGGGGGATGAGGGGGCTGGCAGAGAGCTAGGGAGTATAGAGGAACGGTCCAGGCACATTTGCACTAAAACAGAGCGCGCTTCACACGGTAAAAATATGGATACATGCATCACTGGACAACATTGTACATATTTTCTGTAATGAGCTACATAAAAGCGACTGAGGTGACTGTACAGCTCAGAAAAACAGAGCTGCGAATCGTAGATGATGATAGCAACAAAAATACGGAGAAACGACACAAAACACGATGAGCGGGACATGAATGGTCCAATGTAGCGGAAGACAGGGTTTCTCTTTTCCATCTACGTCTCTCTATGTCCTTCTCCCTGCCACCCCCTCTCTCTTTTCTCTCTATGAGGATACCCCTTCTTGCCTTCCGCCCCCTCCACATCAACCCCTCCCATCAATATCTCTCACTCCGTCCACCCACAACTAAGTCCAAGTTCTCTTAGTCTCTCTCTCTCTCTCTCCCTCTCTCTCTCTCTTTTTCTTCCTCTTTTAATGTGTCTTCTTAAATTGTCAGGCCTGCTGCTGACGCCATCCTCCTCCACTCAGCCAGCCCACTCAGTCCTGTGGGACGAGCTATGACTCATTCTCTCCCTCCTTCCCTCCCCTCCCTCCCTCCCTCCCTAGTTACCTACCTACCTACCTTTCTGCAGCTCTCTCCAAGTCTCCCTCTCTCTCTCTCTGTTGCTCTTACTAGGTATAACCTATGTTTAGCTTGCTACTGCGTGTGGGGGAACATGCAGAAGGTGTATGAAGAGGGAAAAAAATTAGCCTGAAACACAAGAAAGTGAGAAGGTGATAGAGGGAAAGAGATGATGGCCAAGTGAACTACAGTCTCCGTCATACATAATAAACGAATGGCAGTGGAGAGAGAGGGGATCCTGATCTCACATGCATTATTGATGAAGGCAAGAGTGCTGGAATGTGGGTGAGAGAGAGAAATATGGCCCACGAAGGCCAAAATTAAAAGAAGCGATTACAAATGATTAAATAATAACATTAAGTAATGCAGATAATACTGAACCAAATGTGAAATAATTAAAATAATTTGAAAAAAAAAAAACATATCTTTTCGCACCATAAAACCTTTATTTCCATGGTGGACCATGGTGATGTGATGTTTTTTCATGTTGAAATTGCATTTATGCATTTAATATGATGCACTTCCTGTTACAACAGGATGCTGGAGCAGGATAACTAAAGCCACAGGATATCAGGGACAAAGACTAAGAAATATTTCAACAAACACGTGAGGTTTACTGGTTTGAGTTTTGGTCCACACCTAGGTAAACGAGCACAAAGACAAAGAGTGAGATTAAATTCACGTCTTGGGCCACCGTCTAAGACCACTGTGATAAATGTTTCTCAATCATTGTCTCTTATGCACAAAATCAGTTTAATAAACCAGAAAACAATCTTCTCCTGTCAGACCAGTCTATAGAAACTACTTTCCAGTGCAACTGCAGTAGAAAAGGTTTAAAATGGTCTTACAAAATTCATGAAAAATGAAACAAATAAAATAGTTTACACAACGCAGTGCGACATATATGTGCCTTTTACAAACTGCACATCTTTTTACTTCCTGTCAACTCGATTTCAAACAGCTTCAAACTATTGCACAAATTCTTATTAGTGTTTTTAGCTAGCAACTAGCAATTTTATAAAGCCTACCACAAGAAAACTTGTTCTTTGTTTATGTTATGTAATGTGTTTCCCATAAGCCTTGCTTTCACAAATTAAGGTACAAACTAAGGTTTGCTAGCTAGTACTGGCTTCCACAAACAGCTATCCTTCATTGTCCAAACAAAGAACACGTTTTCTCCTGAAAGTTACCATATTCTCGTATGAGGAGGTGCTAAGCAGACAGTGTTAGCTAGCATAGTTAGTTGAAGAGTTGTCTAAGTTATAGCTGGACACATATTTTGAACATTTTAATCTAGCAATGAGGTCAGCGCCTCACTGCTTGCTTTAACAAGATATTGTACGTCAGGCGCTCTCATCTTTGGCACCTCTTCCGAGCACTGAGTGTGAAAAAAAAAAAAAAAGAGCCATAGCGACCTGTTAGAGAGCTGTGAAAAATGGGATAACACTGGAGCTACATTGTAAACGGATGACAGTTCTTAAAACGGATATACATCACACAATGTTGTGCAAGTAGACAATAGGGACTCAACGTTCCATGAAAAGGGTTTAGGCTGCATCAACAAATGACAAGGCTGCATCACACCATGTGACACACCACATGGAGGCAGAAACAAACCTATATGAAAAACCACTTCAAGAGAAAACGGTTCAGAGAAAAAATGAGTCACGATCAAGTGAGACCCAGTTGGTGATGTTGAAGACAGGGAAATAAATTTGTCTGGTGCCAGAGCTTAAATAAACATTGGGTTAGTACCAAATTAAAAGGTTGTGGGCAAACGTTTTTCTGATTGAAAATATTATAATAATCAAGAAATACTTTGCTGTTGCTGCACTACTGCACAGACAGGGTTTCCACTCTTTTCTAAAGATCATTTTCCAGGACATTTTCAGTGATGATCAAGCCAGTATGACAGACCGGGATGAGGCCATACACTTATATGTTCCTTTCCGTACAGGTATAACCTTTAAATGTTTTAATGTCACTACTTTTACTATAATCTCCACTTGTTTTAATGTTCTGTTATAATATTGTTTTTATATTTTTATGTTTTATAGTAAGTATTCCATCACTGTATTGTTCACGATGATATAGTATAGTATTTTGTTTCATTTGGAAAGCCCTTTGTGCTCTATACTTGGCAAGTACTATGTAAATAAAACGCATGATTATCATCATTATTAATTTATAACCTGAATCCCTTTTTTCTATGAATATTAACCATTGCTGCCTGAACATCAATAACAAACAGTAACCTGACAAATCTACACTGAACTACAAACAAACTAAATGTACGATTTAAAGTTATTCTAGTTTATTGGGATTAACTTCCACACTTTAGCCCCTTTACTAGTAATACTCGGTGTCTTTAATGAGGCTAATCACACTCACTGTGTGCTAGTGTTGAATGGAAAATGCAGGATATTTAACTTTTTCTCTCATTTGACTGGAAAATTGGCCCTGCACTTTGAAATTCATAGGCCTATTTGTAACATCACCGTAAAATCTATAATATGAGGTTATCAAGGCCATAAAAAAACAACACCTTGGGCAATGTTTAATCTAAGTGTCTAAATAACACGGGAATCCCTGCTCCTTAATGCAGTTCTATTGTGGTCCCATCAGTGGTGAATATAATGTCCAATACTGGGAGCACGATGGGCCTAGAAGGCATCTTCTCATCAGTGTCTATCAAGAGGGAGCCCTTAGGAACCATGTGAATAACACCACCAGAGCACAGTCTACAGTTTCACCTTGCAGAATGGATACTGGCACAGTAGCTTTAATAGCCCATGACCCTGAATATCCTACACATTTTATATTGAATTTAAACAATGGATCATAATAATGCAGCTTTACATGAGCAAAGAAAAGAGCCCAATACAATTAAATCACCACAGAAATAAAGATTTTCTTTACTATGGTGAAGAATTCAGCGGTAGCATGAATGTTGTTGTTTTTATTCTTAACCACAAAGAAATTCATATGATTTGTGTAATTAATTATGATCAGATAACAAAAGGCTACATTCATGTGAAACCTGGAGCTATGATGAGAAAAAGTTCAAATAAAATAGTTCTCTGTAACCAAGACACTTCATGTTTCTGGAGTTTGACAAAATTCAGACTTCAGAGCTGCAGTGATTCCCAAACTTGCATTGAATAATCTGACTGACAACAAACAGACAGAACGTCAGTCAAATGTCTGTGCTAGTAACAGGCACGATTTTCTTCTTCTTTAAAACCATCTGGCCAGTTTGAAACATGATTCATAAAAACATTTCTTAGCTGTCCAATAAATACATAAATGACAGAAAGTGGAATTATAGGGTTATCTTGTCTTCTCTAGTACAGTGAAGATATCTGTGGAAGATTCTGCCCGCTCAACTTGAGTTGCTGATGTAACATGAATAACTGTGTCAAAATGAAATTGGGTGGCAGCTCCTGCACTCATTATAAACCTTATGTAATTCATCAGCTTCTTTTACTGTGAGAAAGGGGGTGGGGGCACCAGTGGAGGAGTGTAAGAGAGATAGGAGGGGAAAAAAAAGAGAGAAGAGAGAAAGATGGAGGAGCAAGGGGTAGCTAGTGAGACAGGAAGAGAGGAAAAACTTCTCAATGATGAAACAATCTGTGCTGTTAAGCGATTGGACCAGACTTCCACCAATGGGAGGACCAGCTCCATGGCAACAGGCTCTGTCACCAAGAGAAAAGCAGCCATATCCCTCAACACCCCCATATTTTTCTCTCCCTTTCTCTCTCACGACCCCCCTCCTTTCCCCAATTACAAGGCCCGGTGTATTTATCACTGGGTAAACACAAATAAAACAGTAAACAGACAGACACACACACACACAGCAGCCTCGTAGTTTACTTATAGCCTCAACAACACAGCTCAATCGCACAGACACAACAAACATACACACATGCAACCAAACAGGGCTTGCAGATGTGTACAGACACACACACAGACACACACAGACTTAATGGGGCTTACACAGTGATCAGAATGTGAGTCATTTGCACACAGAGTTATTTAAATGTGTAGTTTGGTGATGACTCCCCTCGCACACTGTCTGACTGCAGACACTTCTGTTCCACTTCGCTCACAGGCACGAGAACAGACCTTCAGAATAAGGAAGTAGGCCTCAGCAGACAGATTGAAACTACATCTCCCTCACTGACATAAATATGCGCAAGGTGAAGCCAGCATCCATCAAAGGGCATCATTCCTAAATACAGACCCAGCTTTACTCGACTTAGCTAGCTTTACAGGCTAAACCTAGCTGATATGGGGCGGTAAACCATAGGACACCAGGCTTAACATTTGAGGTTAACCCTAAAACGTTACTGAAAGCATTTATAATACACATATAAAATAATAATGTGCTACTGCTTAACCTCTGAAGATGCTATGCCAGCATTGCATTTTGGGAAGTGAAGTCTCTCAGAAGCAGTAATACATGCTCAAGTATGCTCCAAGCTTATTTTGTTGGCCACAGCATCACACATTGAGCAGACACACTGCACAGGCAGGTCTGTGTTTAGTAAGACAAACATGAGTTTAACTATAACATGTGACTATGAATATTTTAGTGAAAGATTAATTGTGTTTCTATAAATGTATTTTGATGCACATCTTAAAGTAGGGCACTAGAAAATGTTTGTGCAAACGACAAAATTCAAAGCAACTTTCTCAGTTTTGAAGTGTTTTTCTGACTGGATAATTAGTCCAACCTACTGCTTATCATGAACCAACTAATAATCGTATAACATCGCACAATGTTGCTAACATAATGACAGAAATAATATAGTACATTGTAGTAGCAGTAAATTAGCAATATTCATTTTATATTGTCTACTAGTTTGCTATCTTAATAAATAAAACAGTATTGTCTCCACTGATATTTAAAAGCTGTAAAAAGATTCAATTAAAGTTTATCACATCATTACACCACCTGTTATAGAGCTCCAACATACTTTTCCATATGACTAACCTCCATGATTGAAGGAAAGCCCTGGCCTGACTGATGGAGCTGGCTATGGATGCTCTGCTCTGAGGGCTTTCCTGGAATGCCTCACCCAGTCAGGTAGGCAGCGACACCAGCCCTGAGGGAGGGACCACCAATGACTGCTGGAGCATAAATCAAGCTCGAACCACAACACAACTTTATTGGCACTATCCCTCCTCTGCACTCTGGATGTCTCAATCTGTCTCTCACTTGGTTTCTAACTGTCTCTGTGTTTAGCTGGTGGTCTTTAGCCAACAGGCTCTGCCTCGAGCTTAAGATGCATATTTTATCTCCCTGTTAGGCAGCTTACTCTAGGCCACACATTTGTAAAGTCAATGACTTGGCTCCAAATATGGTACAACACAACTCTTACTGTTTGCCACCAACTATTACGGTGTCTCTCTGGCTGTGTCTCTCTGACCCAATATCTATTATATTCAGTCCTATCCTGTTTCAGAGCACAGTGGAGCAGCAGCAGATTCTGCTCCCCCTCAAAGCATTTCGTAATCACTCCACTCCCAGTCGTCTGTTTGCTCTCCACCAAGACACATTCTGCTCCTTTATTCTACATTGCAAATATATTAAGTCTTCACTGCACAATACATGACATGGAAAAATGTTTTAAAAAAGGCATAAAGAATGATTATAAAGTCAATGAAAACGGTTTGTATGATTCAGTGAATAAAGTGAAAGAAGCAAAAAGACGAAGATGATAGAAGCAACTGGAATTCCCGGCAAGTTTGAACACAGTGTGTCTGATCTGTTACACACTGACACAGACACAAGATTCAATACACACAGTGACTTTACATCAACCCTGATCCAAAAACAACAACAAATAAAGATAAATAAAATTGTACTTTGCAGCTTATCTGAATGCAGATGCTTACGAGATGAATCAGTATATTGGAGTGAAATGGAATCTTCCAAGTAAGGTTGTCATGACATTGAAATTGTGGAGGGTTTTATTATGTTTTATTTGAATATATTACCATTATTTTAGGTAATTTTTAATGTCACCATTTTAATTCTCTATCATAGCTACTTCCACACCATGCTGCACAAGCTTTACATGCATGACAACATCATTTTCAATTTCAACATAACATGTTGTGCCAAAGCTATCTATCTCGCCCAAGCAACTTTCTCAAAAGTTTTCTAAATATGGCAATAAACTAGAGGATCAGCAAGTGTATGCCTTACATGTTAATTACTAAAAACAAGTTGTTATTGATTTAACCGCTTAAGGAAGTACTTAAGTAAAACTGGGGATTTCCTTAAAGAATTGGAGGGAAATTAAGCTTCTTCCTCGACCTGTAACCTGGGGCCTGAACTTTTACATTATAGTACTGCCCTTCATTACATGTGTTTTGGCTTAAGTAGACACAGCAGACACTGACGACATCTGCGAAAAACAAATAAAGAATAAGAGGAAAGCCCATTATAATTCTGTACTCAAAATTCTGAAAACTTAAAACTTACATACTGTTGTAGCAGAAATATACATTTCAGAGCTCCGTTAGAGAAACGCTAGGCCTACAAGTACAATGTTGTGAATTGTCCACTCTTCAGTACTGTAGACAGTAGATCAATGCGGACTCAATCAATTGCCATGATTGACACACACACACACACACACACACACTGCCATAGTCAAGTGTGATGGATGACCTACTGGCGGAGACTAAAACGAAAAAAGAAATTACATGACAACAGCACTTCAGGATGATGGCAGTATCTACATCTTTAATCGGGCCGGATCAGTGGACTGCAGATGCAATTTACGAACATCCAAGGGTTTCCCTGCATCCACTATTGACCTTTTCCCCACTTAAAAGGAACACTGTGGAAGATTTAGTGGCGTCTAGCAGTAAGATTGCAGATTGTAAGCAAGTTAAGGCCGCTGCCCTGAAACTATGGTGGCTGTAAAACGACCAAAGGCCTAGAGCCAGTGTTTAGTTTGTCTGTTCTGGGCTACTCTAGAAATGGTCAGTATGTCTCTGTGGAGGAGGGCCCATGGTGTCTGTAGATATAAAAAGGGTAATTTCAAGATTAAAAAACAACAACAACAATTCTCAAGTGACTGTACGCTAATGAAAACATAGTTATGCACATTATATTAAATCAAAGCTCAAGTGGCTTTTTGTGCAACAGTAATGCCAAGCTTGTGCCCATCTAAAATGAGTGTAGCTCCCATTACAGTGAAAGATTACACTGTGGATCATTGAGTGGAATATATGCAGAGAAATTACTAGTTTTAGCAGCATTCTGTTCTAGATTTCTTGATACAGTATTAAATAATCAATTTTGTTTGAAGTTAGAATTATTTACAGATGTTTACCAAATGAGAAGGATACAACACTCATCCTAGATTGTGTTTGAAAAATTTGCTGAAGCAATTAGAGCACAAATTATGTCAAATAAAAAAGTAGCCGTTTAGTTGTTGTAAATATATTTCAGATAGAACACTGCACAGCAGTTTATAATGCTATGATCCTTTATTTCATTATACTTCAAAATGATGCCTGTTTTACTCAAGCCGGACTTCCTGGATCACATGTCATCTTTCCACAAGTGCCTGTAGCATCACACCCACACCACTGCAGCCCCTTGCCTATTTTCTTTTCTTTTTTTTTTTTTTTTTTTAATACAATGCTATTTTTGTCTAAAGATCCCCCGAGAGACTGAGTGAAACATCTATCTACAAGATGAAAAAGATGCTCCAATCTATAACCCGAGTAGGCTAAATTTTAAATAATGCACTGGCCAACAGCTGGATGCGTCCAGATGGTGACCAATGTCCTCTATGATCTGTGCAAAACCTCCTTTTGCCACAGCCACACTTAATGACAGCTGGCTTGCTGGGCTGCCATGCCGAAACGGTGATGAAGAATCAAGTGCTGCCAGTCAGCCAGTCTAACCCGGAAGTCAGGCATGCAGCCAGTCAAACGACCAGGCTGTCTCTGTTGGGCCAGCAGAAAGTGTGGTCTCTTACAATGTGGCTTGTGCACTCCAGAATAGCCAGCAGGAAGGCAACATGCCAGTCATTCAGACATCCATCCAGCCAAAATCCAGCCAACCAACACTCAGCTCAATCTACCACCCAGCATCCCCCTTCAACTGCTCTTCAATGTTTCTCCTCCCTCCTTCGTTCCCCAGGCACCTAGCCAGCTAAATATAGTCCTTTTAAATCCCATAGACCCACAAGGGTCAGGGTCTGCGAAACAAACGCACACCCCAAACAAGATCTCTCTATCACACACGAGATGAGCTCTTTTGTACCCATCGACAAAAACGGCTTTAAAAGCATAAAAAGCAGCAACCATAACAGTAGAATCAGCACAGACAGATAAAACATGGCCTATGTCCTTTTTGCATTACCATTACACCAGACACGGGCTACTGCGATGTTCCAACCATGACGACGCTGTGCTAAAATAGAAAAATAGGGGGATGATGACAGGCCTGCTGTTAGCTGCAGGAACTGTGGACACAAAATGACATGCATATTGTGTAGACCATTTGACAGACATGTAAGCTCGACTGCGTAAGGCTAAGACTATATTTGAATACAGCTGTGCAGATACTTATCTAGTCTCCATCCTCCAACTTGACATGTTTGGAACTAAATCTCAAGAGCTCACAACACACTCTTGTACGAGATATGTTTGACTGAATCCAATGGATTATATTCTTTACTATTATTCATCTTCAGCAAATGCTTTCCACAACATACACTGTGCACGCTACATTAAGAAAGTCTTTGTATTTGAAAGTTCATTATATAATATATATATAATTCATATATGCTTTGCTCTCTACTCACCCATTTCTGTGTGAGAGAGCGAGCGTCTGTGTATGGCACTGGCAACACTGCAGCCCCAGCACAGATTAGGAGGTAGTGTTAATTAGAGAAACTGCACACGGAAGCGAGTCGCTAGATCACGTAGCTGACCTGACAGCGGTGGCAGGTCAGCGTCTCGCTGCGCTATGCCATCTGTTTACCTGTAAAAGCCAACCACTCCCAATTCGCCTGCCTAAGGACAGCAATTATCTGTCCCCACCTTCGTCACGTTTTTCTTGCCTCTTCATTCATCACAACGTTCTAATTACGTCAAAAACAACCACTCCTAGACTTGTTTTGGTGAGAAATGGCATATTCTCCATTGTACTGTCCACTCTCAACTCATTTAATTATTGATTTGATTATTGATTGGCTTCAGAGACCTCTTATTGACACCTTTTTCCTTTCTCTCTCTGTTGCTCGCTCTCTCCGTCTCTAAAAACTTCAACAAGTGTGCACGTCTCTTTGCCAGTCTCATCTGAGCATGAGGCCGATTCAAGGTTGGGCTGGCCTAATTTGCACCACACTGTCATTTGCCCTTTATCAAGTTGGCCCTAAAGCAGACTCCAAGTAGTTTTTGCTACATTTTAGGAAACATGCACTTGAGGATTTGATAATTATTCATCCCTGCAAAGCTACAACTAGTTCACTAAAGACATGTATACATTTGCATTTCTGTAGAATTCCAATTCTGAGGAATGTCGTCTGACTGGGAATTACATAATCACAATAAAGGCATCGGGATGTACAGAAATATTTAACACAGAGACAGCAAGCAAAAAGTTCAAAAACAAGAGAAATATGGAGGGCAGATACCATGAAACATGGGTATGGGCCCTCAGAGTATGGATGTTTTCAGGCATTTCTTCTTACATGTTTGTTCGAGACATTTTTTTTTTTTTTTTAAACGCTCTGGATAAGAAAGTGTGAACCTTCTGACTTTAAGGCAATTACAGCAGCATTTACTCCAGAGGTTGGTATTGATTTTTTTCCCTCCTTTCCTCTCCCTCTCGTGCTTCCACTCTTTCGTACTCAGTCTTTTTTCCCACGCATTGACAATTAGTATGCAGGAGCGAGGTTGCAGGAGCTCAACTACCTGGGGAGAAGAACTCCAAAGTCACAAACAAACAACAAAAATAATGGACATACGCACAGACATGCACATATACACAAATTCATGATGCAAAGAGATGGATTACATTATGTCAGTCAGGGCTAAGCAGCTAGCTTTAGCCACTTCAGCTATCCATGTATTTTCTTGCTCAAGAAAGGGATTAACATGAGGACATGCAGACATCAGGAAGACAACAGCTTTAGCTCTAGCAACCTGATACCAAATGGGCGGCTTCTATCTAATTTGGCGGTCGCTGTGGTTGTTGTCTGTCTTTTGCACGTCTAATTGACAAGAGGGTAGAATCATGGCATCGTTGTCATTTTATGAGCCAACATCAGGCTAGTTGAATTATGGTGTATTGCTTAAGACACTGATGCATCTTGATCTATTATAATGCTGAAAGATGTGCACACATGTACACAAACAGGCCGCCATTATATAAACAGCTCGTCTCCAGCACAACACAGATCTGGTCTGAGTTTAAAAAAAAAAGAGAGACAGAGAGAGAGAGAGAAAAGGAAGAGGCGATGAGGAATGTTGAAAATCTGATTTTGCTAGGCTGTAACCATCTGAAGAGGGAAAAAGAGGGAAAAGCCAGGTCTTCTAAACCTGAAACAGTGCTGAGGCCATGAGGACGGCTTGCTATTTATAGCGACAGATTTTTTATTCAAGAGGGCTCTGCTGTTGTGCTTTCTCTCACGCTTGTGCTGCCTCGCTCTCTCTCACCTCTCTATTCCCGTACGCTGTGTTCCACAAATAAAAGGCAAGAAACACTGTCATATGCAGGTGTACGTGTATACTGCCTTTATAGATCCAAAAGAGATTTCTAATTTCCACTGCTTTCAAAAAAACATAATCATTACTCTGTGGTGGTGGCGAACACCTTCGAGCAAAGAGGATCACTGAGGATAAACTTCAGGGTCTCTTAACACAGGACTTCCCACATGCAGCCTTATGTAAGCCCATAGGTTGTCCTTTTCCTCTGCACCCCTCCCTCCCTCCTCGGTATGACAGTGTTTCAGAGTGACGCCTACTTCTCAGTGACTCTCCACCCCCACCAGGCCACCTCCACCCTCCTCTCTATCTCCTCCCACACAGGGACACAGTGGAAGGGAATTCCTCATTACCTCAGCATTTGCCTCACTAAACACACTTTGTAGGCATCTGTACGAACATGTATGAACATAAAGCAACCACTGGGTGCACGAACACCATTAAAGTGACCACAAAATAGACAGCATCTTTCAGCCTGTAATGTGTAAAATCCAAAACTAAAACCAACCATGGTTCTCCCTTTGGCAGGAGCACACTGATATTAAATGAGTTACAGTTAGTATATATATATATATATATAAGTAGAAATGGTATGCAATGGTCCCATTATATGATTTTTGCAGTTTTACTAAGTCATAATTAAACTAATTGCTGCAGGAACTTTACAAAGAGCAACAATGAAAAGTGTCAAGATAAAAGGCAATTATAATGGTGGCAATCGCTGCACATTACACCAACCTCCGGAGTTGTCAAAGGCACATGAACAAGGTACATCTCACCAACGAATTACTAACACCCACACACAAAAAACACAGACACATACACACGGAGCACATGCTTACTGTATTTAGAGTTCAGCTCTGTGGATCTCCAGCCAAGTCGGATCAGGTGTCTCACAGATAAAAGCACATTATCGCAGGAGAGAAGCAGCAGAAGCCAAAGCAGCTCTGGACCAAGACAACGCTGACATTAGTTTTATCTCGCTAAGTAGCACAGATGAATGAATTCCATTTCCTGCAGCATGTAAATAGAGTTTCAGGGGTGATTACCTCTGTCACTCTCTTCAGCTCATTCTACTTTCTTCGTCTTCACGCTTGCTCTGCTCTCTGCCGGTCTGTAGGTACCGACGGCTCTCTTTTGTTAATGGGTTTCATGGAAATGAGCAGAAAACTCTTTTTTTGACTGCCCCCTCTCTTTTTCTGAATGAAGCGCACGCACTACAGGGAAACAGAAAACCTTGCTTGCTGACTGGCTCCCTCTCTCCCTACTGCTCTTATGCTATCATGCGCACAGTTTGCACCGCTCCCTTCTCCTCCAACCCTCCCTTTCGTGTGGATTCTCGCTCTCTCTCTCTCCCTCTCTTACATATCTTGTTTGCTCTCTGCCTCTATGTAACAATATAATTGCAATGACAGCCAACCCGGGGCTCGCAGGAAGCCCAGCTGTTTAAAGGGCTGCTTGGATCAGCCTGTATGTCACTACATACAAAAGCAGGATGCTTATATGAGATGTTACAGTATGGTACATGTATTACACTGCTCTCATATTTCTGCTTTTGTAAGTTTTCTGTGCGCACACACATTTTTTGGCAAAATGCACATAAACCTTCATCAGCATGCAGGCAGAAGACACCACTCAGGCACACTCTAGTTGTCATTCACCACTCTCCATTTCATGGGAATATATGAAGTCCTGTCCTTATCTGTCGCCTGTGTGTGGACAAACTGAATGGGCTTAAAGTACTGACAGCTGCTGGTGAAGCAGAGCACTGCTGTAATGGTTAAAAACACATAATAAAAACAGGGGGGTTTAAAGGAAAGATAGTTGGGGGGAAAAATAATGAAACCACCTCATTAGCTAGGAAAAACCTTAATCCCACAAGACGACATATTTGCATCTTTTCCCTGCAGCCCCCTCACTACAAATGGCAGCTCAAAGATGTAACGGAAACAAGGCAGTCAAAAGTTCAGCATCAAAAGGAAACAACTGCGGGTACGGCAGTGTAAGTCCAAGGATGTCTGTCTCATCAATGGTTAAGCTCTTGAGTTTGACAGCACACAACCATGCTTTATTGAGGACTTGGAGGCAAAGAAAAATAAGAACAGAATAATGTCCAACTCCCACTTAAAGGCATCCTGTCATGCCGGGGATGGAAAGAACTGATCAGGAATGATAAAACAATAATTGTGGGACATTCCTGGGATAGAGGCCAACCTAAAAACATACAACTTTACATTGCTTAATCGCTGACAAAGCTGTCAGTGTAGATCTGCATAAGAGTTACAATTCATTATTGCTCACACTGACACAAAGTGACATGCACATACAGCGTGAAGATGAACTGCGGCAGTCAGATCTGAAAGCAGAGTACCTGTTGCTGCATAACAGCTGCAACAGGTACACTGCTTTTAGATGTGACTGTACACAGCATCCCGAAGTGGTGGTGGGACTTTGCACTTTCTGCTGTCACCGGTGACCAGGTTTCCTTCGAGAGGATCTAAATGGAGATGGGTTACATTAGGGTAGAGTAACCACAGAACCACTCGTGAATCATTTGCAACAGAGCCACTCTGATATTGAACACAACATGGTGTTTTATTAATGCCGTGCATCATTTTAATTAACAAAATCATTTTATTGTAGAAAAAAAAGCAGTAGTTTTAAAACTGGGACTAACTCAGGAACAACCTTTTCTCTTGTCGGATGATCGCACATCTCCTGTGGTCTTGTATCAGTTACAACGGACAAGGAGAAACATACTGCTAATGTGTGAAAGCATCCAGACTTCTGTATGTGACTATGAGAAAAGTGAGATGGCACAGAAAAGACAGGAGGCAGTCAAACTTCCTCAGTGTGCTTCTGAATATGCTCCTAATTCAACCTGCAGCAACAGCTTCCTGTAATCTTAGTAAATGATGCAATGCAAACTCTTTAGTGTATTAAAATGAACTTGTATTAAAAATACAGACAGTTTTTTTGGTAGCAGATCAGTTTTAAGTATAACAGGAAGGAAGCATTGAAAGAATAAAAGAGCCACAATGAGTTGATTAAAAGCAGAAGTACACTCAACAGGTGCTTGCTATGTGCATAACCAGTGACGTCAAAGGTAGCACAGCAGGTTTTAAACTTTAGCTTCAATCAGGTCCCCGAATGGCACATTTTTAACAAATGTCTCTGTTCTCACAATTTAAGAAGTGGTCCTTGACATTCAAACTCAGTTGTGGGACATATTGGTGGCCAAATCGGTACCCTTCCTCTCAGCACCACGTGTCCTTCATGATTCACTCTTACCCTATATTCATTATTTTAAATTCTTTAAATGTGACATCTCTGGCATTACTGTCTGGGAGATTCATAAACCTGTTTAAAAAAAAAGTAAAGACGCGTACTTCAGAAAATACTTCAGCTCTTGCACTGACGCCCATTAAAATATCAAAACACTGTTTCAGGGTGCTAATGCTGATAGTAGATAGATGAACACACCGATCTTCCAATTTTTACTTTCAAGGGCATGACACTGCTCTGAAGAAGTACAATTTGAGGCAGAATACGATGTCCCTGTAAAAGCAACTCCGGAGCTGAATTTGTCCACAGTCTGCCACTTAATTTATATGTAGCAAACCCTATTTGACTCTAAGAAAGACAATGTTCTCCTTCAGCTTTTGGATAGAGCTGTTCATGTTTACAGGTCTCTCCAGGCGCATATCAATGGTCTATATTTGGTCTGTTTTTGAGCACACAACTGGCCTTCTATCCTTGCTTAAGCCAAGTTAAGTCGAAAAACTCTGCAATCCTAACACGGCCCTGGAAAAAGGTTCGTCTCAGGTTGACCTCATGACTGGGATAAAGGGGGATGGCATGCACTAATGCCACCTAATGCTTCAAACCAAGTCCAACAGCTTCATCTGCATTTGGGCACCCAGGTAGTCCCTTTCACAGGACAGTAAGAGAAGACAGCAAAAGACTTTGAAAGCGGGAAGAAAGAGAAAGAGGAGTTGAGCAATGATCAGTAGCCAAAGATACCACAGATAAACCAGTCGTGAACACAATCACCTAACACGGTGCTGCAGTATCAAGATGCAGCCTAAAAGGAGGTGAAGCTATTAGGAAACACCAGGAAATGATTATCACTGATAATGCAAGTGCTCAAACCAAGGCTTTAAATACTTAACTGTGCTTAAATGCAACAGAGACAGAGACTGAAAAAAAAAGGCCTGTTTTGGCCCATATTTTTGACGTAATAAAGCTACACTTGCATTGATACAGTCTAAGTACAGTAAATCTGCATGAAAAACAAGCTAACAAAACAGACTCAGCCACTGCTTGGATCCTATGATCCAATGGTAAATTTCAACATGTGATCAATCTTCGGTTTCCTTTCCCTTTGAACTATCACGCAGAAAACCCTCCAGCTTTGCAGCAATTAGAGTGAAGTCAATCAGGCAGCTATACCTAATCTAAGGCCAGACTTATGGCCACGCAAACAAGTCGCCTCCCTTCTGCTCTGATCAATAATTTACATCAAAGCAAGCCATGAAGGAAAGATATGGAAACAGAGGAATGAGAAACAACGAAAGAGGAAGACATCAAGAGGGAGGGAGTCCATAAAACAAAGAGAAACAGGAAGAAGAAGAGGGAGCAAATAAAGATGGAGAGACATCGAGAAACAGAAGCAGGAGTGGTTAAGAGAAGAGAGAGATAGGAGCAGCAGCAACAGCACCACGCTTGGTGCTCTGGCAGAGATCTATAAATAGCTCTTCAAATCTCTCTAGAAAAAGCCACTCTTCTGCTTATGCTGCTGCAAACAGAGATTCAGAGACAGAAGATATGGATACCTGGCTGACAAATAAAAACAGAGATCACGTCTTATTGGATAATAGCTGCCTATTTCAATTACATCGCCTGTAAAGTACAGTATTAAAACCACTCTTACATCGACTCTCTTGGCTTGTATAAATATTTGATTGTAGGAAGTGGATACAGTAAAAGAAAGGAGGTTACCTCCGACACATAAAATCACATGTTTTACCGGTGTCTGAATAAAGAAATGTTTATGGTCAAACATCCTGCAAACCATAAAAATGAACACTTGAGAAATCTCTCCATTCTTTCTTCTTTTCCACCAACAACTGAATACACAAAAAGCTACAAGTTGCTGGGTATAAGAGGGGGAACATGTTGATAGGGGGACAGGATACTGCCTCTTTCTCAATGCTGACCTCAGCAACAGCAGACTGTTGATTAAATGACTCACCTCCATTAGATCTTGCTATGGTTAAGCCTTTTCTTGTTGATACTGCCTTTAGACGACAAATTGGACTTATACAGGAACAATAGGTGCAAAATGTACAAATGCAGAGAAAAGCGCAGTAATGGGGTCACACCATACCAATGCTTTAAACTAGAAACACTGAAATCATTCAGGAGGGATACCTGCTTAACCTGGCCATTATCTCACTCTACAAAAGGAGATAGACAAACTGCAATATTTCCAAGACAATCTCAACATCAAATGTGATTACACTGGCAGCCCTCGCCTGCAACTTGCCAATTCTCTGCATCACATGACCGGCCAATGCCAATTGATATGAATATTTATGTTTCCAGACACACATGCTGTTTTCCCAGAGCAGATGTTTGAATCACAGCTCCGACAGTCTGTGCTGTGATCCCACCTAGTTTGACACAACAGTCTTGCTATCTATTTTCAGCTTGAGTGTCAAAATGTAGAGCCGAAGCCAAGACACAGAGACTGATGACCATTTGTCAAGTGTTTCTCAAAAAAAAAAAAAAGACATTCCTTATCTGACTCCTCCTGAACCGTGTGTTTCACACAAAATGAGGGTTAGGCTTGTTTTTGTTTAACACAATACAAACTCCTGTTCTATAGTGCAATGGCAATGCAAGAGCAGTGTAGGGTAATTGTTTTCAGACTGATTTTTTAACATCAGCTCACTTCGATTCAGCCTCACAACCCACTAACATTAAATAATGCATGCAAACTATGGGTTTGTAACTTCCAGGCAATTTATTATTACGTCTATATCTTGTTTCTGACCACCAGTGGACACACACATATATGCACGGCTGTGTGTAATGGTATAAATAACACCTTGTTGTCACCAGATAAAGTGGGCTGGCAATAAACAGCTACAAACAAATTTCAACAATTATCTAATCACTCCCAGTCACTTTCTATCACGCATTCATTCATCCGAGTTTCAGCAACTGAGATTAGGAGGATAAAATGTTAACATGGCCATCTCGTGTCAGACATGGAGAAGGCGGACTTTAAAGATGGTGTTTAAGGTAACGTTACATATCTGACTAAAGATCATGGATCATCGATTATAAGTTATCTGAAATCATCTCAAAGGTTCAGCTCACCGTTTTGCTGGCCGTGTGTCTCGAGTCCGTGTGAAGAAACCTTCAAGTTGTGTCTGTAGAGAACAGATGGCAGTATGGTCAGAGCCGTGGCTGAGCAGTTGACTGAAAATATTAGCTTGTCCACACGCTAACAATAGCTAGCTCACGGCATTAGCTCGCTTCCTCCGGCGAGTATAATTAGCCACCTACGGCACCTAGCCACCTAGCTAATGTTAGCACGCTAGCTAGCCTTTTCTTTTCAGTGTACGCTTGTAACTGTAACGTTAACAAATCCCGGCGTTTATATTAAAACCGGATAACCGACAAAGTAGCATGTGTTTACGGTAAGGCGAACGTTGTTATAAACACGTACCAGCACTGTCAACTGGCGCTGTTAGTTAGCTTTCCGAATGACTTACCAGTGCTAGTATAATGGTGCTGCTCGCTAGCTTCAGTTGGTTCACTGCGACCCCGACTGTCAAAATAGCGCCGCGTGAGGGGAGAGCGGCGTGGACGTTAACGGTTGATAGCAACCGCTGAGGAGCAACGGCAGTCGACTCTGTTACGGGAATACAGCTAAATAACAACAAAACTTCCAAAGAATAAAAGGACACAAAATAAAGAAAAAAGAAACAAAACGCTATTCCCCCTTCACGGCTCCGGCTTGTGTGTGTGTGTGTGTGTGTATGTGTGTGTATGTGAGTGTACGTGTATGTGTATGTGTGTGTGTGTGTGTGAGAGAGTGTGTCAGCGTCACTTTCCCCCCCCCCTCATGGACAGTTTACGTCAGCGGCGTACTTCACAGTCACAGTGAGACGTTCAGGGTACAGTAAACTTGTTTATGATTCATCAAACGTTTTTACTTACAACATGTAAAAAAAAAAAAGCGTTTTTATATGAATATATGTGTCATTAAGGTCACATTGTTTGGGCTTTATTATCTTTGATAATAATGAATGTTTATTGGCATTATGAACTATTAAATCACTGCAACAGTTTATAAATGCACATTTTTCTCTCACATTACAGGTCTAACCCATGTAATAAATATAGAATACCAGTATATACACACTTTATATTCATATTATCAGCCTCATAATTTCTCAACCTTCGTCGGAAAATAAGTCCTGGTTATCATTAGATGGCTAAGTGAACTATATTTTTCTTTACTTTTAATTTCTACATTTGTATTTTTACACATGGTTCAAAGACATTAATATTTAGGACATGTAACATTTGCTGTAGTTCCTAAAATTCCCCACATGTCGGCAGGCAAGTACTTCTTTGCCATATAGTAAGGCCTCCTCACCTTATGCTTCAAGTTCTTTATTTGTTAAATAAACACAGTGAAACAGTCACTGGCGATGACATTCTTACTCTCACACCCCCTTTAACAAATAGAAAAAGACATAAGACATACAATAGAGCAGCAGTTAAAGTACAGAAATATAACTGTACTTAATATATAATACTGTGGTATACTGTTTAACATGTGATATGACAACACTGTATGTAGATGGGTTGTGTAGTAATGTCATAAATGTGCATGTTTATAGATTGGTAACAGCATAGTGCGCATAAATATACTACATACACCAATCATCCACTTCTAGATACACTTGTACAAGCCAATGTGATCCAATACAACAACTCTGCCATAAATTCAACTTTTATGAAGCTTATAATGTTTCATTGAGGTTTTAGTTTGTAGTAGTGTTAAACTGAACTGCATTATACTGAGAGGTGTTTCTAATATTTTGGCCACCACATTCACATCAGTGATAAGGGCCATCATATTAGAAACACCTTTCAATATAATACACTTCCTGTACAATAACAGCACCTGATATGATTTGGATATATTAGTGATACACATATCCAGTTCAGGACAAGTTCTGACAAAACTTTGTCAATACAACTTATATGAAAGGCGTACACACATATTGAGCAAAGGCACTTTATTTGTATATAGGTTTTAAATCATTTTCTA
The DNA here is from genome assembly GCA_028641955.1 of Protonibea diacanthus. Lineage (NCBI taxonomy): Eukaryota > Metazoa > Chordata > Actinopteri > Sciaenidae > Protonibea > Protonibea diacanthus. Next base: position 12,460,114 of record CM053978.1, on the reverse strand, counting down.
AATCATCCATTTTCCTGAGGTGCACAGCCCTGGGCTTCTGTTCCAATGAAATATAACCCTTCAACATGTTTCAACATTCAACAGGTTAACTAAGTCCACACTACATAAGTAATTACTATAGTAAGGACACCGACTCCTTATAAACAAATTGTATGACTACAGAACACTTTATGACCTAATGTATGTTATTACAGATTTAAATGAGGACATAGTACGTCTTTGTTGTATATCTAGGGCAACCATAGAATGAAAAAAAAAAGGCTGCATTGAAGATCATCTAAAGGAGGGTGTGCAATTTTCAACGTGAGAACCCAGACAGACAAGACTTGTATGGGCAACGACATGACAACAACTCTGTCTCTCGCCCTCTGTCTCACAAACACACACACGCGCGCGCACACACACACACACGCACACACACACACACGATACATCAATTTGCAGTATGATATTAAGCCACCTTGCAGGTAAACATGACGGAACGTGTTTCAAATACCGCAGTACCCTCCTTATCGCCTCGAGCTCTCAAACACTTTATGACCTTCAATACAATTGTTCGGTGGCTGCGAGGCCCGCGTGACCTGTAACTGTGTTAAAGGGCACTGGATTTCAACTTTGATCGCAAGAGTGACGACAGGTTGCGTATTCTGCTCGGTTGTCCCGATGAGGACAACGAGGCACGGAGACCTGTTGCGTTATGCATATAGGTGGTAACCTCATTACGTCCATAAACTGGACATAAATGAATAAAAAGCGAGCACCAAACACACCAGCCGACGTGTTTGTTCATGCAAAGTGAGCCCCTGCAGCAGGTGTGTAGCCGACAGAAGTTTTATTGATTCCGTGTGCCACTAGTCGTCCCTTCACTGTGTCAGTCACTGTGAGTCAGTAGGCTACTGTGGGCACGTGTTTTGCGTGTGTGAGTGTGTGCGTGTGTGTGTGTTGTGAGAGAGAGAAGGACAGACAGATGCTTTGCCAGTAATTTCCTCGGTGCCCCGATGCTCTCATTGGTGCGTCCCTCCAACGTGTCACCAGTTTTGGTGGATTACCCCAGATATCTTTACCACCAGGAGAGTGAAACAACACTCATTTCTCTAAACTCCTGTCTTCACGGTGTCCAGCTGCGAACGAGGACTTCTAACGTTAGGGAAACCTGTAACTTCCAAAGAACAACTTGAAGACTTTTACTCGCTCTTTTTTTTTACGCACGCCCAGCAGCACAATGATTTTTTTCACTTCACAGTCGAGGTTGACGTGTTTTATTTCTCTCCCAGTATTTCTGTTTTTGGCACCCTTGTTGATGAAGGGTTTCTGCTCCCCGGGCTGCGCGTCCTGTGGCTTGCCGGCGATGGAGAGAGACGCGGAAGAAAGGCTGATGATAGAATTCGCCAAGCAGCAACTTTTAGACAAGCTGCACCTGAAAGAGAGGCCAAACATCACTCAGACGGTACCCCGAGTGGCGCTCCTCACTGCCCTGCGCAAACTGCACTCCGGGCGCGTCAGACAGGATGGCACTCTTGAGTTAGAAAACAACATACCTACCAAAGATCAAGGCTATGAAATAGTGAGCTTTGCAGATATAAGTAAGTTTGGTATTCACTTTTTACACTCTTACACGCTAGTTGGTTTTTTTTTCTGTATGGCACTAAAATATCACATTTTTTTGTTTTACGCATGCCAGTGCGTAAAATGGACATAAATTAGGTCAGGGTTTCTGTGTGCCTCGTTAATTATTTTATGTTGTTGTACTGTTCCAGAAAATGTAGTAAAAGTTCTAGATTACTATATCTGGCATTCATTTTTACATTTATTTATAAGTACAGTATGTCTGAGATCTTATATTAAGAGTCATCCATAACATGGTGATGGGGTTAAATACAATAATAGGTGTAAGTAGATTGACCTGATATTTTTATATATTTCATTTTTAAATGAAATGAATAAATTAGTATGAATAAATACTATTATAAATCTGCAGTTTTTAAGCATGGTTTAAAAAATACTTTGCTTGTGTAACACATGTGACAACCTCTTAAATTATTATATAACATATTAACAGTCTATGTTGTTCTTAAATTGTCATTGATTCATAGATGAGACAGAGAGCAGTGATAAGGCCAGCCTCAGTCTTACCTTCCAGTTTCTTCAGGAACGTGGCCGAAGTATCCAGGTCCTCCAGTCTTCTCTGTGGATCTACGCTCGCCCCTCTGAGGACCCTCACCGAAACTCCCGCCTCTCTGCACAAGTTTTCCTCTCTGCAGAGGATGGAGAGTCAGGCTCTAACCGCACCCTGTTGATAGAAAAGATGCTGGAAGTCCAGGAGGGTAACTGGCACACGTTCCCCATCACCCGTACCCTGCAGGCCTTCCTGGATGGTGGGCAGCACCGGCTGCGACTGGAGGTCAGCTGCGATGAGGATGGGAAGAACTTGTGCTCCCTGGATGGTCCTGCTGATACCTCCAACCAGCCCTTCATGGTGGCTCAGGTGCGTCTCCGTGACAGCCTTCACCAGCACTTACTCAGGAAGCGTTCATTGCGTTGTGGTGATGATGTTACTGTGTGCTGCAAAAGAGACTTCTACATCAAGTTCAAAGATATCCAGTGGCATGACTGGATCATTGCACCTGAAGGTTACCATATGAACTACTGCATGGGTCAATGCCCCCAACATCTGTCTGGCTCCCCAGGCATAGCATCCTCATTCCATGCCACTGTCTTCAGCCAGCTGAAAGTCAACGGCATAACCACGGCTGCATCTTCATGTTGTGTTCCCACTGAGCGACGGCCACTCTCCATGGTGTACTTCAACTCACAGCACAGCATTGTCAAGACGGACGTCCCAGATATGATAGTGGAGTCCTGTGGATGCACATAAAGGAGAGACATGGTATAGGTAATATAGATTTGTTTTAACACAGGAAACTTAAAAGAAACAGACCAACAACCCTAACAGAAAGATACAAAGACACATGAACAGAGAAGAGTGTTTAGATTACATTAATGGTAAGCACAAAAAAAACGATTACAGGATAAGCAAAGGATGAGACAGCAAGGCATTTCTGGCAGGAAAATATACTGTACAAATTTCAGGATTTAAATTACTACATTTTTGGTGTTATAGAAATCATACTGTTTGTCATTCATTTTGTTTTGTAAGATGCAGTATGTAAAGAGCTAGTTAGAAAATTGTGCCTAGAACCAGCAGAGTCAATCTAAATAAGATTATGCACTGTATTTGAATGCAGACACATTTTTTTCATCCATATATCAGAGGCATAAATTAAAGGGCGGCTAGACACTAAGCAACCTTAACATATGGCATACTTAACACAGATAAGAAAGGTGTCATATTAATAATAATATAATATAAAACATAGTGGTGACAAGCAGATCATGCCAGGGTGATTTATGGAGGTCACACCAAAGAGATTAATATGAAGCCTTCACTGTCCTGTAAATTTTATAGCTGCAGTTTTTTTAATTGTCATCATATGTAGGTTATTTATTTAGTATTTCTCAATTGCTGCTGAGCTTCACTTCAGAGTAAAATGTTTCATGACTTTCTGGACATTGGGAAAAGACATGACTTTCAAAAGCTACAGTATGTTTCCCACATACAATATTTTTTATTTGTTTCCATTTTAAAGTAAGGCTTTTAACACATCTTTGATTAAAATGTGCCTTCTTAATTCATGACTAATTTGGACGTTGAGTCATCTTGGTCTAAATACCAAAGAGAATACATCTAGAGAATAAACTACAGCTAGATTTTACTACTTACTGACGTGTCACACAATGTTTATATGGGCTATTATTTGTATTCTGAGACAATGACTTCTTCTTTCTTTCTACATCCAACAAACTCCTGTGAAGTTGTGGCAAGAAACAGATTCTTTCTAGGTATAGCCGATGCTGCATGCAGGTCGAAATACGTTTGATCAGCATCTTCACTGTATTATTTACACAAGTAGGCTAATCAGTTGGGCAACTATGGCTCTGACAGTGTATGAACCCAAGGTCATTTCTCAGCAGCGTGAGCAAACATTTAGCTATTGCTTCAGTATTGGGTAATGTGAAGGTCTGTGAGGCAGGTGGGTCAGTGAGCACGTCCTGTTGCACGTTGGCATTTATATCTCCCAAAGTCTAAAGTTTTCTTTGGGTGATGTAAAATTAGAAACGTTCCAGCTAGGGCAATCTGATAATCATTTGGGGGAATTTTAAATCATCTTCCTCTTATCTAAGTTGCATAATTTATACTTCTAACTTTGTTTTAAATACGTGCAGTTATATGCAGCATATGCCAGAAATAAAGGATTTAGTTGGGAAAGGAAATAGTGCAACAGCTCACAAAGACTGACATCTGTCAGCACATGCCTTATGTCATTTTATGTTGGGAAGAATTATATGGTACAATTATTTCTTATTCCAACTACAGGAGTATCACACTGCTAATACCAAAGAAGTTTAGATTTGAGACTCAGGGCTTGTCTACTTCTCATGCTTTCTCAGTGCTCTCTGCATTCTGAATAATATTTCTTTAGTGTGTTGGTAAACTGCATGACTTAAGGACCTGTATTGTCTTGGCATTATACACTGCAAACGTTTATTTTTTTTATTGTTTTATCTTGTAAGCACCCTCTGTCTAAGGACTAAATATGACAATGAGGTGCCATCGTAACATAACTTGCTAAGCACTTTATCACCCTACTGTATTTTTAGACCAAATTTTGCTTGAAAGGTCTACTACTTATAACTCAGGTGAGCACAACCTAGAAAATGTAGACAGGCCTGCACTAAGCAAACGTCAATGTTATTTTCTTAAGCTCTAGTTGTGTTTAAAAATGTGTGGTATTACAGTTTGCAGAGCGCACAGGTAATGCAGGAATTTCTTAATACTGTAACTGGTGGTGGAAATAGAGCCAGGATTTGAATTTGTGTCAATTTAAAGTTGCAATGATTGTCTTTATTTTTTATATCATGCTGTATTTTGTGAATAATGAATGATTGTCATAACGTGATTACAGTATATTTTGAATAAATATTTTAAATCACCTTGGTTGTTTCCATTATATTTTTTTGATAACTGTATCTCTCCTCTTTAACCACACTGACAACACACTGCACCTTATAACAACAACAACAATAATAATAATAATAAATGTATACAACTTGAACTGACCACAGTAGAAAAAAAATATCTATGAATACAATCCTAATTATTTTAACAGCTGTGGCTAAAAGATATAATGGGACAGCGGTGATATGTTTTGATTCAGAAAATGTTCCACCTCAATACATTTCACAATCATTTATTTTCACATGTAGCGTGAATATACATACTTGCCTTACTTACTTACTGCCATAAAGTCAGTTGTAGTCCTCATAAGGCAGGTATGTGTTGATGATGATGTTAGAAGAATTATTTATTTATTTATTATTATTATTTATTATTTATTTGCATGTGAAAACATATGCTGTGTCATCAAATTACCAATCTTACCCAGCGCGAGAAACAAGTCATAATGTAATCGTACTGGCACCGTCTGTAGAGCAAAGGACATGTTTGCTCATACAAACAGTAGAAGTGGCTTTATGGACTGTCTCTGTTTGGTTTGTAAACAGTTGTCACATTCTCTTGGCATATTGTCATTTTCACATCATGCATTTGCATCTGGGATTAATCACAATCTAAAGCTGAGACAATAGTATGGATCTAATATAGACTATCAACTTTACAAGGAGACAGTAAAGTCTTACAGGTTTCATTTTGGGAAGCGTATGAACAGTACAAAGCCATCCATCTCCACAGAATGCGTTCCCTGCTTTTTTCTTTTACAGCACTAAAGCACCACAAATGATATGACCTATAGAGTTTTTTAAGCGCAAGATATGAATAAGATGTACAAACTCGAGCATATACATTTAGCTAAGTCATTTTTCCATGTTTTAAATCTCATCTCGCAGTGAATGTTCTAAAGATCAAAGACCAAAATCCCTGACTCGCACTTTCAAAAACAGTGGGTCAAAACATAATGTCCTTTCCTGGACACATTTGACAACTCCCCTTGTACAGCCAATGATACACCATCCAACATGGACTATAATCAATCTGAGGGGAGTCTGGCACTAAAAATGTTTTTTTTTTTTTTTTTTTTTTTTTACAGGTTGTTTATACATATTTCTGTCCAGGTTATCAGTGGTCCAATATGTCATGGTCATCAGTTATACCATATTATAGTTATATCAGTGGTTATTGCTTGTTTGTCATACACGTACTGTCATGCTGTCATCGATAGCAGTACTTATAAGAGAAAGAAAGCCACATGGAACTCCAAAACAGTAGATTATGTTAAACAATAGCATTTGTATTCAAGATCTCGCCATTCAAACGAAGCAATACCTCAACATACATCTGACAGAAACTCTAAAATAAAATGTCTGTCTATGTACAGACATAGAATGAAAAATCTTAGGTGTATCATATTGACATTATACGAATAGTTTGATATCAGGCTGCAATGATAGTTCTTAACTTCATAACACCTACTTAAGTCGATAGTGTAAAGAGGCCTACCTACCTCTTACATTACAGCTATCCCCCATTTATATTAGACATACTGATCTCTCTGGACAGAATCTCCATTTTAAATCATACTTCCCTGTTCAGTCTCAGCTGGAGTTGAGACTCTGACGTTCAACAGTTTGAAAACAAACATGAAAAAACTGCAATTAGTTGTGATGGTCAGAACCTCAGCAACACACATCAGAATATATAATGTGGGGTGTATATCTCCCAGTCAGGATTGTTATGTTAGGCGTCACTTTGAATACTTGTTACAGTATTGCAGTCACTGTTCTATATAGGTTTTAATACAGATTTTTTTGACCCACCACAGACAAACAAACAAAATAATACATACAAAAACATCACAAAATACTTTTTGCAGATTCACTATATATATATATATATATATATATATATATATATATATTCTGTCATCAGATATGTCAGCTCTCTACATTCATCTGTTACTGGTCAGAACTTACTAACTTACTTTATTGAGACTTCAAGGTTACAGGTTTGATGCAGTCCAGGTACTGGGCACCCCCTTCTAGGATGAGGTCGAACTTTTCTAACGTAAACTAGTATCAATACATTATCACTGTTCTAGTGGAACAAGATGAGTGCCAAAAAAGTAAAGGTAATACTTGACTACAAGGTGCATAAAATCCTGAGGAGTAACCAAAGAACAAGTAAGAAACTATTATAGTATGGTAATAGCATTGATACTGAATAGCATATCTGGTCTTTAGTTACTAAATGCTTCATGTTCACGAGCTTGTCACCGTATAGTAGATAATGAGTTACTCAAGACAGCTCGATACTATATCCCCAACTGTGTCCCAATTCAGTGGCCACATCATTCAAAGGGCATAGCCTAGTCATGAATGGTGTTGGGTGAACTTAAGTGTGCTGAATTTTCACCCTAAAAAATGACCAACAATGTGGTACACTTCAATGAGTACAGTATGAGAGGGCTGCAAAGCATGCGCTTGTCGGACACATTCCTTAGCTCCAGTTCTACCGATTCTTTGGGATAGCACACCCTGTTGATGTAGGTAGGAAATCTATACCTTTTTTTAAAGGGAGGAGCCCTTGAACTGACAAAGCATAAATTCTCACCTACACCTTGTGGTCTCTAGTCATGCATATAGCTAGATAGTTTGGCTTTTATCAGCAGGTATTTCAGACGTGTTGCCAGGGGATTTCTGTCAACGTCCCAATACAATGGAAGTGTATGGAAAAAGTTGTGAAAACTCTCCACACTGATGCCCGTAGCTGATTCAGAGTAGAATACCACATCATTATCTCTGGAATATTACAGTGATGTTGACATCTTAAACTATTTGTAATGTTTTGTGTGACACAAGCACATTTCCAGGTACCTCCCTTGCAGTTGGGTGGCGGCAGCTGTTTCAGCATGACCAAACTAAAATCATCTGACTATCTGCCTGATTCAATACCCCAAGGGGTAAGTGGTTAAACATAGATGAGTAAACATGTTTGTGATGTGAATGAAATGACCTTTTAACCCACATCAGCTCACTGGTTCTTGCTGGTCTATGCTTGTGTGCTTATTGCATCTTACAATGTCTAGACCTTGGCAGGTTTGGCCACTCCAAACATCTACAATGATGGCATGATGTCACTGGGATGGGTGGCATCTCATAGCAACTACAAGTGAATCACAGGATCTGTGACATCAGCAACATGTGAATACATGAATTAAAAAAGTGAAAAAAAGTGAAAAAAGTGAATGGTGGGTGAATAAAAATGCTTTGCCAGCTGACAGACAGCCCTGCCAAGGGGCTATGAAAAAGAGGCCTTTTTATGACAGGAGAAGAACATGGGTTGAGGCTGTGTCTGCACGTGTGATCAGGTGAGTACTCTTTGACACCAGGATGAAAACTGCACTGGCCCCTTTCATGGAAAGATAGCTGACCTACTCTGGGAAAAATAAAAGCCTACTGACTCACTGATATACTAACACACTGACCCACAGACCCACTGTTTGCTGTGTGCCACTAAAACCCTAATCCTTCACTCCAATCACAAGCCCACAAATCCCCTAGGAAGGTTTAAGGTGTCAGTCAGACTCGTCCCACGCTGTGTCATGACAGGACAACCTGGGAAGAAACTGCTCTCACTCTCTCTCCTTTCCCACACCAGTCCTCAAGTAAACTGTTGACAACAGTGCCTCGACGGGTGTTTATAGATTAGTTTGTAGCAATGATTAGTTGCCGCACAGTAACCATGCTAGGATATTTGGTTAGGCATTAGAGTTTGTGCTATTAATATGTAAAGCAAATAGACAGAATTCTTGAAAAGTGAGCCTGGTTTTGAGCCTGTCGTCAGACGTCCTGTTGACTCGGTCAAATCAAATCCCTAAGCAGAGGACAGATCAATTATTTAATTAGCTATCTAAAATGTAGGCTGGCCAACTAAGTGAGCTGGTACAATGCACTGCGCACAAACAAAAGTGAAGTACCATGTATTGGTATTTCCACCAATATATTTCCATGGCACCCTCACATACGAGAGAGTAAATGCTGTTATTTAGTTTGAATGTATCTCCTTCATATCAAGATTTGTATCAATATTTATCCACATCTCAAAAATATATATCCTACATGTTCTACATGTTGTGTTCTGTAATGTATGTATCCAGGCCACCTGTAAAACGGTAGAATTTACAGAAAGCATAGTGTTATAGACAATATATTTCTAACTTGTTACAATTAAAGAAAGCCTATATTATACCAATATGTATTCTGCAGGCCTCGCTTGTTGATTAGGTGTCACATTATGCTGTTTGTTTAGAAATCCAATACCTTGTCTCACGTCTTAAGAACCATTTCAAAGGGCTTATTTACAATGTTGTCTTCATTCTTGCTCCAATGTACGCGGCACTTCAAATATCTTTTAAATCCGCAGGATGATCCCATTACGACAGACCTACTTACCTCTTATATCTCTATGTGTTACATCAGAAGTGCCATGTTACAGAACAACATCCGGCATCCTTAACGTGAACTCAGGTACAGCTTTACTTTTGACTAAGTGTCCGCTGTAAAAGAGGTCAACTGATTTCAATAGTCTTTGCTGGATGAATCAAGTTGTAAAAAGAAGAAAATTCTACATGGCATGAATAATTACAATAATGGAAATATAATCTATATATATATTGGAAAATGTCACATACACCATAGAAGCATCTACTATCATAGTTCACAGTTGCATGGTAAATTAAATAACACTGCCTGTTAAAAGAGATTAGTTTCATAATCATTTAAAATATACAAAATACTTTGAATATACATACATGATATATATAAACGCTATATAAATATATTGTAGAAATAGCACATTCATGATTTCACCTGTTGCAATATCTTAAAATATCTTTAATTGTTAAACATATAAATTGTTAAATGTGTAGCTGATGTATTTAAATATCAAATGATTGCTAAATGCCAGATATAATATTGATATTTTACTTATTTTCTAAAAATCTATTAGGTAGCCTGTATACCAAGGCCTACCAAGTAATTGTAAGTGCATTGGCTGGTTAACTGCCAATGTTTACTAAACTCAGGATCAGACTCAAACTTCTTACTTTTTGCCACTTGGTGGCGCTGTTAAAGTAATAAGCTTGAAGGACACTTATTCAGATTTACTATAGGAAAAAATCCAATTAAATCAACTCCTGCTTTACGGTGATCGACCATTTACTCTGTCACGTTTACCTGCAAGCATTTCAAAATCCAAGATGGTTCACTACTTGAGACCAGCACAACAAATATTTGAGGTGAAAGTCTCACTCCAGAGTAAAGGTATATCAGTATACTTGGACAATAATTGAATTTAAAGGAAGGAAAACTTTCCTTGAAGGTCCAAAAAAAAAAAAAAAAGCCATATCTGGACAGACATTTGTCTGAGGTGCCATGAACAACAAGTCAGTTTCTTGCTTGTCACAGATCTAAAACTCAGCAAGACAGTCAGCAAAGAGAGAGGTGTAAATATGTTAATACTTACTACAGTTGTGGTTGTTTACAATTTGGTCAACAGAGGGCACTAGACTTGCTGTCTGCATATACTGCATACACAATGCCAGTCGAAGACAATTACAGCTGTGAACACAAAATTTTACATCTCAGACATACTGTGTATGATTAGTAATGTGAGGACTGAACTCTACTGATGCCACTGAGAGTCCTTTGATAACAGCATGCCATATAACATTATTACAGAAGATACTCTAGCATATTGTTGAGCAAAAGTACAACACATGTTTGGGAATACTGATCAGGACAGGTACTGACACTGATCATCAACACAAGCCATGTGGCACATTTTAAAACTGAGAAAGGAAAAGGACCCTAAGTTCCTGTACCAGCATTTTGTTACCACTGAGAATTGGACTACAGTCTCTGCACTATCAAACGTATCCTCTATCTAGTATTTCTTCTAGTATGCACTATCATGTATTTTTAGCTTTGGTTATACTGTAAAACACATATAATGTGTTTTAAGATGATTGGGTGTTGACTTGTTTCTAGTAGAGTGTTCCTTCTGGGCATGTCAGACTCATATTCTATTAAAACATGATGAATCTATTTCACTGGTAGTTAGACTTCCAAGCCTCTGCTTGCTGCTAAGAATTTTTTAATTTAGCTTTAATTTGACTATGCCATTGCTGCCAGGGCTCTGTCTTATAAAAATGATATGTGGTTATAAAGAAGGGAGAGAAGTTTGCTGGATCAACAGCAGAAAACCAATAGGTTTTACAATGTCAACACACTATTGCCCTAAAAGTGACGTGGCCTTGCAAATATCTGTACTTTGAAGTTCACAGAATCCTGTGAACTCAGAAAATTGACCAGCACTGACTACCTGAGGGTTTTTAAATGACTGGAGTAGATTATGTGTCAAAGATGCCATTATGTTTTAGCACGAGATTTTCTGATCAGACAATTGAATTTCTGCGAGTGAGAGGACTTTGCAATACTTGCCTGCTCTCAAAGCAATGAAATCCTAAACTTATCTCCAGCTAGAAAAAAGGAGAATCCTTGGTAAGCCATGACCCTAAGGCATGTCAGAGTTGGCACCTGAATGTCTAGCATATCAAAACATGAACATTTTAAATGCCTAACAGCATTATCAAAATACATTATGTTGTACCTGCCATCAAGAGACAGGTTTATGCTAGTTCAAGCTAGCAGTGCTTATCTGATAGCTCAGACTGCAAAAAGACATTCATTCCAAAGAGACAGTCCGTCACTGCAGATTTTCTTTGCAATCATTTGAGTCTAATAAATATGACGTGACAACAAATATATCGCTGATAACAAGCTAGACAAAAATATGAATAAAAGGCAACATCTCAGTTCCCCAAGCAATATATGGCTATCTCTTGGAAAGACCATAAGAAGATATCACACAAATAAGGTATCCAAAGAATGGAGTATATCTGATGACTTGAACTGCTGTACCAAGGAGAAGAGCGTTGTGCTATGACCATGCAAGGTGTTAACAAGATATCTTGACTACTGATATGGCTATTTACAATTTAGAGCTATAGTTACAAAGAATCCAATAAAGAAAGCTAGAACAAGCACAATAAACAATGGACGTACATACCTGTTTGAGTGTACCTCCAAGACTCTGAGAAGTGTCAACTCGTGTGGCCAATAGATGGGAAAAACAGGAGTAGATGTTCCACTTGATGGAACCTTGGACAGGTGCTCAAGAAACATCCAGCAGTATTTCCCTCATTTAGTTTGAGGCACTGCAACAGTCAAAAGCAAGGAGAACATGCACTTTACACACATATCGAATGTGCCTAACAAAACAAGCAAAACAGCTTGATCCAACAATGGCTGATGAATGACATGCCTGAATTGTCCAAAGTACACTGCTCTGATTCTGGGTGGCAACACTGAACCAAACCTTGTGTTGTTGAAGACATCATTTGACAAGCTTACACCTCCAAAATCTTGCCTAATCTGGAAAATCAGTCAAGTGCATCCAGACTCGACTAGCTAGCTAGTAAGGCATGCTGTTTGTCAAAAACATCTTATTGAAGTGGCACATTGCAGGTCAGCAAATATTGTCTGTACTCTGGCAGAAGCTGACAGGGTTAGTGACTTGATATAAGGTAACGTTTGATATACACTACAGTGTGCCTCCTACAATGTTGCCTAATGTTTCCTGCTGCTTTCCTTTACCTGACAGCGAGGAGCTGCACAACACAGACATTCATCTATACACACACCCTTGCCAAACAATTGTCAGTGATGGACATGATTCCTTGCTAGCTCTCTCCCAGTTGTGTCTGGACAAGTGGCCATAGCCAAGCTAGCTAGTGGAACTGTTATCCAAGCTAAAGTGCAATTCTCATGAATTGGCCATGTGATCCATTGTTGATATAAAAAAAATATTGGATATAGCCACTTTAAGCAGTGTTCCTGTCCACCTTAGATGCTTTAGGGACATTTTGTTTAGTAGCCAGTGAAATTGGGGGAAATTTACCAAATTACCAAGTTGACAGATCGCAGAAACAACACAAGACACTTGCTTGAAAGACCAATGTGTAGGACAGACGCTAAGGTGGCCATGAAACTGGCTCTAATGCCAGTGATACCACCAGGCATGGATGTCACGTGACACATTCTGTGCTGATCGTAGCCGCTCTGGTCCATGTTTGAAAACCACCAGAAGCGCTGCAGCTGTTCTGTTTTCGACAGAAACCTCAAGCAGCTTGCGTTAATATGCGCAGGGTAGATTGAGCTGGCTGGAAATCTGAGTTAACACAGTCTGGCAGCCAAAATGCTCCACTTCTGAAACACTTTTGGTGGGGGTTGTGGTTGGGTGGAGAACAAACCAAAACAATGACGTGGTCACAATGTGACAGAGACGTACCCGGTGGGGTTCCGACGCTAAGTTTGTCTGTTCTGGGCTACTGTAGATGTATACCATGGTTTAACATGGCGGACTACATGGAAGAGGACCTGTGCCGTCTGTAGATAAAAAAGACTAATTCTCACTAATGGAGACATAGTTCTGTAGTTGTTATACTGCGACTGTGAGACTGAAACTTTGTGTGTGTTTAGGGGTGGGATTGGGATGTGGGAGAGGTCTGCCACAAAGTAATTCTCTGGTACCGCCATTAGAGGGAGCCAGAGTGAGATTTTTTTTTTCTCCACACACTGGCTTTAAAAAAAATATGAAATTCTCATAAAAAGTCTATATTTGGTAAATGAAACTCTTCAAATAGTCCCTCGCCTTGAGATCTTAAGCTAAAAATGATTTTTATTAAGTTTATTAACTCATTATGTTTAAAAACAGAAGAAGTGTTTCAATCAGAACAGGGGCTGCTGGATTTATGTAAGGTAAGGGTCATGATCTAGCAGGAGCTTGCATCAGCACAGCTCAGGGAATTAATGTCACAGTTCCACCTTCACCCAGGTCTTACCGCACACAGTTTCCTGTGGGGACCTAATTCTGTCAAGGAAGACTAAACAGAAACTGTCCAATCAGGTAAAACAGCTTCTAATGTGACAGTTTACTGATGTACCAGCAATGACCTGCTGCAGTTTAGAAGACAATAAATAAGTAAATGACCCAGTTTATTATATACTTTATGTACATCAGTACATTGATGCATGTTGCTTTACTTCTTTATCATCAGGTCATTTTAAAAATAATTTTCTTTTGTTAAAATACAACATTTTGACCAAATTGGTACACTTTAGAGGAATATAGTATAAAATATATATGTATGTATATAAAATCGTTTATGTTACTGCATACATACCCCAGGACATAAAGAATCAGATTAATGCCTCTCCTGTCCCATAAAACAGTATTTTCTCAGACGATGTGGATTTTGATGGCAGTAAAATATCTGGAAAACAGAAGTGAATATATGTATAAATGAGTAAACACAAAATTACACATTTGATTATACAATGATTGGCTATATATGTGGAGTAAATGTTTTTTAAAAAAAAAGCACATTTGTGGTTTGTCATCAAACTTGTGCTGATCAAGTTTAAGAGTGAAAAAACAAACAAAATCATGAGTTGAATGCTTCAATGCCCCACATAAGATACAGTATATCTATAAAAGCATACAGTACGTTTCTATACATATATTTTAAATATAATACATACACAGAGGATATCTGTACGTACACACTTTTCACATGGTAAATGCTGCCTATTGGACTGTGTTGTTTTCCTGTTTTGGGTTGCCCTGTTTTCATGGTTGTATTATGCTGCCCTCTGGTGACTAAGACTAAGATTTTTCCAACATAACATGACATGATATATATAACACAGTATAACATATTATTTTTATTTTATCCAAACTCAACAGTGTTTTTTGTTTTTTTGTGTTTGTTTTTGCAACATTGCTCAAAATTACAATGAAAATGCAAAATTAAAAACTTATGTAAACTGCACATTATAGCTGTCTATCAAATTTCAAGGTTATTTTTTTCCTTTTAAGTCATCATAAAAGAAAGAAACAGAAAATAATAATAATGGTAAAACACCCTTACGCTGCCTGTTTCTTCTTTAAATTGATTTACAGACTAGTGCACATAATCCATTTAAAACAGTACTGTGGATTACAATGATTTGTGTGATACTACGATCAGATAATGCTATAAAATAGTTACCACCCATTCCATTTATAATCTACACCTTACAGTCTTGGTTGCTCGGTTATTACTGTCTGTTTATTTAAAGTTGAACTGCATTTGTAATGAATAAAATATTCAACCACATCACAAATAAAGAAGATCTAATTAATGTCTCAAGATCTAATCAATGTCTCAAGATCTAATTGTATTCATCTTAATAGTGTTCATCTTTTAAACAAATAATTTTTAAACAATCATCACTTGTCAGACAAATATATATATATAGCATATTAAGTGCAGACCCATCATAATAAAATGGCCATTTTTAATTAGATCAAGGTTACTTAATAAAATGGAAAGTCACAACATCATGTACTTATATTGATATATGTTATCCAGTTTTATGGCCTTTAAATTAAGGACATGGTATGAAATGAAACTGTCTCAAAAATGTAAAGAAAAAATAAAAATGCAAATATGTTTGTATAGCATGGCAGAATTTTTTTTTGTTTCATACTGCAGTAACTCCACTATAGGAAAAGCATTACTACTATTAACTAATTAATAGTTAACTATTAACTACTCTGCAGGTATCAAACAACCTTGCAAATGTAATACATTCAAATTTGTGCATGCACTGCAAAAACATTTGCAGGAAATGGACAGTGCATTCGATGCCTTTATAAACAATAATAAGATCTCTGTGCAGCTCTTACCTGTCCCTTCTGCTGTGAATAAAAGTATACGGTATTCATGCAGACCTCCTCTTTTATTGTTCATCCCCTGCAGTCTTTCCTCCCCAGTTTCCTTTCTTCTGTGTGCAAGGCCTGAGGTGAAACCTGGTGCAGGCAGTGAACACCCTTATATGTAGTACCTGCAGCAGAGTCAGCCTGCGACCCTGGACCAATAGGAAGAAAACATGTGCAAAGGACCATCTGCATTGGAAAAACAAATCCTGTAAAAGATTTTGTGGATTTTGCTGCACGGGGGAATGGTGTCCAGCTGCCCTGAGTCTTAGTGACAGATGCGTTCTCTCCCTCTCACTTGGCTAACATGCACGTTCCTCTGTATCCTCCAGTGGCCTTAAATACTCTAAACCTGAATGCTCCTTCACCCTCCTCACATGCAACACTTCCTTCCTTTCTTTCTTACTTTCCTTCATTAAGTAGGGAGTGAATTACACTTTTTCTATTGTTGAATATGTTTAATTTAGAAAGCTAACACATTAGTTACCTTTCATTTTACAATCAATCAATCAATATTCTGGCAAGAGAATGAAAATATCTCAGCCTGTCATATCGATGTGTATTAATTGCAGCAGATTAAGCAAAAATATATTTCAAAAGTGCAAGCAATTACCAGTACCTAATGTATTTTACTGATCAAGGGCAGTGAAAGGTTTGGCGATAACATGCTTAGGCCAGGATTGAAGAATAAAAGTATTAAGCAGTAAAGCAAGATCTCATTTACAGCTCATGTTCGAACTGAACTGAATGTCATGGCCAAAAGCCTTTGCACTGACTTACCTACAACATTACTTACCTTGTCTCTAATCCGTCTAGTACTGTAAGCCCTCTCTGAGCTTTGGAGGTAGACATGTGTAACTTTTCTTTCAGTGCCATTCATCATTCCTCTTTAAGTTCCACTGAGACATGCATTTGGGCTTTTTCTAATAAAAGCGTAGCATAGAAAACAGAAACTGAACAGAAATATTACTTCTGGGTAATTGGTAACATCCTTGTCCTGCACTTTAAAGCTTCAACAGTCGCTATCTATTAACAATAGATCATGTGTAATATGAAAGGAGTGGTTTGTAGAGATGAGCCCACCGAGAATCATCCCCAAACTCTGCAGTTCTCTTCAGCTGTAGAGAGACTTTCATTGTTTTAGTTTTCCGGCATTACACCAAGCTCTGTGACTTATCAGATTCTTATTAGTAATTTCAACTACAGTGCCACTGCACATGTCTTTATACATTATTCTAATGTGTTGTTACCGAATATGATCTATGATGTCAGATTGATGGAAAACATGACTTTAGAGGTCCAGTGTGTAGAATTTAATGGCGTCTATGAGGTTGCACTCAATCTGCAACCAACTGAATACGCTTCGCCTCATTCTCCCTAGCATACAGGAAAACCTATAAAAAATGCAAAAGACCCTACCAGAGCCGGTGTTTGGTTTGTAAATCACTCATTCTAAGGAAATAAAAACATCATGTTTCTTATTTTCAGCTGATTATACACTAATGAAAACATAGTTATGATAATTAGATTCCATTCCTGCCAATAGATCCCCATAAATCTTACACACTTTAAATTATTGCTAATGTTGCTCTGGGGCTGCTGGACGAGTAAATGTCTGCGAAGGTAATGAGATTGTATGCATAATGTTTTTTTCAGTTTGTTCTGCTGTCTACAAGTAGCCAAAGTAATCAGTTCTTCAATCAAAGCTTTCTTGTTTACTTTTAAGTGAACAGTTTTATATGTAAATCTGTCCAGAATAACTCTCTATGCATTGCTGACAATCTATGGTATTTTCTATATACAGATTTTTATTCATATTAACAGGAAATTGTAGTGTTTTCCAGCCCAGAGTCATGAATAATCAAGATAATAATCCTGCATTGTGTAAATTACATACAAATGTAATTCCAAAAAGGGTCACTCAATTGAATATATGAAAATACCAAACATATACATCTCACAGGATCCAATAAGACCATCTATACTTGGAAACTGTGGATTTGCTGCTTCACCTTTAATCCCCTCCCATTGATAATCTCGAGTGAAGCCTGTGTTGGACTCTCTGTCCAGTGAGATGAAGCATATGGCTCCAGCATCTGTGGGCCCATTTATGTCCAAGATTTCCCTGCTTGGCTGCTACAGCAGCAGCTATATTAGGACTAAAGCCCACGACTTTCATTGACAAAATCTGATTTAGCCATTGACCGTATGTTCTCAATGGACTCCTGCCTTGTTTCAGGTCACCAACTGTTCCTACTTTGACTCAGCTTTCATTGTTGCTTTAAAGTAAAACTGCTTTATGCCTGTAGATTTGCTTTGATAGAGAAACAAATGCTACCAGAGACTAAATCAAAGCCCTTGTTTCAAAAAGCAATGGTTGGCTGACCACTCTGAATGGTTACTCGGTTTCTCTATTGGTTAGGACATTCCTAAAATCCTAAAAACCTAAAATAATAATATTATATTTCCATGTTAATATGAACATAAAGTAAACTCTCTACAGACAGCACAAATTGCAAATGGCAGACGCTACAATAGTGGAACTTTTGAAACTGAATTTTAACCGCAAATAAACAGCATGATCACCAGATGAAGTGCCAACACCACAAATACAGACAATCAATGATAAATCACACAGGCAGAGGTAATGACACTGGAGCTTGCTAATGTCTAAAAACCACATTCAAACCAACTCTGGAAAATAAATTACACATGAGCCAAAAAACGAACATGAGCTTTTTTTTCATTTTATAACACAACAGACGACACATAGGAAATACACAAAATCATAATGTAGACAGTTCAGACATCCTTCAACGGGCAGAAACCCTTTAAGATCTATTGACCGACTGTAGGAACAGTGGCGTGTCAGGCACAGGTCATCATGTGGGATGGAGCTTCAGCAAACAGAAACACCACCATGAAGGAAAACAGTTTCAGAAAGACTGGCTGTTACTGACTTCTACTGCTGGTAAAGAAATTGAAACACACCAGGGGTCACAGGCAACCTCAGAGGTGAAGAAGTTAACCAATCAAAGCCAAATGAAAACAGGTAGTGTGATGACTATACCATGATGGTGACCGTAGAAAGGGCGCTGCTTTGTTACTTGTTCTTTTCTGAGTTCAGTTTAAGGTTGCAAACAGGCCACGAGTGACATTTATTTAGGCTGTAAGCATTAACCTGTTAGAAGGGCAAAAACTTGACTGACCCCTCACCTGCCACCTTCTGTACACTGTGTGTGTACATTGTTACCTCCAAGTTCCCGTTAACTATACACTGCACACAGCAGACAACACATGGCAGCATCATTATACACACTAGACTGGAAAACCAATTAATATTCCAGTGCGTCAACATTTGCAAATATATTGAAGAACATGCTTCATGGCTCAGTCTGTAGGGACTTGGCTGGGGAACTGTTGGGTGGCCGGTTCAAGTCCAGCATGGACCACTTTATGGAGAGTGGACTGGTAGCTGGAGATGTGCCAGTTCACCTCCTGGGCTCTGCTGTTGTCCTGTTACGTAGCTGCCCATCACTCCATCAGCTCTCCACATTTGAATGTCTTTGAGCCCTGTGTGTGTGTGTGTGTGTGTGGTTGTATTTTGGGCTTATATGTGTAAACTTAATTAATAAAGTTAACCTTCTTCATCTTCTTCATCACACTGTGATAGGAGAACACTGTGCTACTTTGACTCAAGGTCCCAATAAAGACAGGGCCACAAAACTGAGTTCTGGAAATTCAAGACGCAAATTCTCTAATAAATTTGAAATTAATCAAATTATTAACACACACAAAAACTCACTTTATACACACTTTGTAGGAAGTGGCGCCACAATTGCACCATATTTTACTCTTGAATGTGATTAATCTCCACAGTTTCTTGTATGATTTTCTTGTATAATCCTTCTACATATCTTAGATGATCACACGTCCTTCATATGAAACAGAAATAACATGCTGCAGAGATGTGGCACCGGTCCTGGTCCTGGTCCTGAGCTGCTGACTGAACTCCAGTCCAGGTTTTGTGGTGGATTTTCGTGGCGAGGCGCAGCAATCTGCAGCATCCCCACACGTAGCCAGCCACACACGCTGTCCGAGAGGCTGCTATGAAGTTACACCATTAACGTAAACAAAAAACATTTATAGACGGATAATCCCAATTACTTGATAGGAACGCACTTTATTTAGACGCAGCCGTGTCCACGCACGTATTTTATTAACATGTGCATGTTGTAATGCCTTTAAATAAAACTGAACCATGTCGTTATAAATGTTTTTAATTATAAAGGAATAAGGTGAGAAATAAAGAACATAGGTGCTTAGGTTGGTCATGTGTAGCGCATGTTAACGTTGAGGGGACAACTGAAGCAGCGTGGTCCTTTTTTTTTTTTTTTTTTAAGAAAAACAAAAAGTGAACTTCCTGTTTCGGGGTGGTCCACAGACTGTGGAGAAAGGGAGGGAGGAGGGAGGAAGAGAAGGGGGTGCGCATTCCCACATTGGCTGTGCAACCAACTCCAGGGCGCTTTGCGGGACTCCATAGCCGAACATGGGGTTCAATTTTGTCACCGTTTGCGTAAAGTGACTCTGAAGGAAAAGTGTATGGAAAAGCGCGTCTGAAACAGGATAAAGTGTCGGTTTCTGTGTTGAATTCAGTCATCTCCATCCGAGTGCGTCTGCCAGAAAAGTAGAGAGACACACACACACAGAGAGAGAGAGAGAGAGAGAGAGAGAGAGAGAGAGGGAGGCTTTACTGGAAACTCAGACTTTCACAGTCCTTGGACACTCTGAGCCCTTCCAAGGACTCTGGGATTCAAGTCAAAAAGTTTCATGCTGAATATTCCTGCATTAACCTGAGGTAAGTAGTGCCGACGAGTCTTATTTTGATAATTGATAAATAACAAAATCAGTGCTTGGAAAGTTGCATTTAATTATTCGCCACTGTAGCAGATCGTACTTTCTTATGTGTGTGTTTTAAGCGATGTTATTGTAAGTCCTCTTTGGGTTTTATCCCTTCAGGTGATTGTGCGTGACTGCTTTGAATTAATTTGGCCGCTTTACTTTTCCTTTAAACTCCAGGTTTTAGTGATTGAGTTGCATAATATGTCTACCAACCGACCAAAACATGTAATGCTTCAGCCACACTGATAACACCGGCTGTTGTTGATTCATTCACTTGGTTACTCCTCAGCGCAAACTAGTCCTGTCTTCTCTCTCTCTCCATTTGCGGAGATGTGAAGAATGTGCTGGCACCAGCTAAACTTTACCAGACACATCTAAAAAAAAAAAAAAAAAAAAATGTAAGTTTTCCTTCCTTTGAATGTTCATGTCTTGGGGAAAGTGCTTTCTTTTAAGGGGGTCTGACTAGAAGCACAGTTTTAAAATCATCTGGCACAGGTCGCAGGGCCACCCTGAGAACAGCTGTTTCTTGTAACCTGAAATACTTGAGGTGCCAATATCTTTTCCAAATGTGAGTTTCTGTCAGGACACCAACAAAACAACATCATTACTGTTCACTGTGTGAGGCTTCAGGAGGCAGAAAAGCTCCTGTGAATGCTTCCATCAACTGACTGAGAGCTGGTTTAGTTTCCTCACATGTGCCGTCTGAATATATTTCTTTCTCATGGACTTAAAAAAAAAAAAAAACATGCATTGAAGCCTCCTCTAATCTGAGATAGATTATTGAATGTAATCTAATTATCTCTCTAAGAGGTGACTGTAGCTGTTAATGTGGGAAGATTAGGCTGCTGGTCTTCATGTAGTGGTCCTGGACTGAAGAGCGTCAACACTGGACTGAATAGAAGAGCCAAACACTTATTTATTCCAAAGTGACAGTGAGAAGTGCTAAGCACACAAACTCACAACCTCCCTAAACAGTATTTGCACAGACACAGTAACATACACACACACAGAGATTGTATTAGTAAATCACAAAAGGGCTTTAATGGATCTCCAAAAAACAGGAGCAACATTTCTGAGTGAATTTGTGTCTTGTCTACTACATAATTATTATTTATTCATTGTTTTGAATGACCATGAGACAAAAAAAAAGTGTGGTTAACGTTGAGAACTACGCTGTATGAGGAGGAAAGTGTGTGAGCGCCCTCAGACATTTTGCATGATTACAGGAAAACAGACAAGATAATCAAGTAAACATTCCAACGCATGACTTTTTTTTTTCCGTATATAATCCATTGCACTCGAACCCTTCCCAAGGTTGAGACGGGGGGAGCTGGTGGTTGGGGGTGAATTTTCGAGGGAGGAAAGTGCACTTGTCCTTTGGCCACGTGTGAAAAGCTCTACAGGGGAGCTTCCTCACGCTCCCTGGTCTTTATCAAGTGTGTTAAGGCCAAAAGGCTCCTTAATGGGAATGCCCTTAAACAAATAGACCATACAGGAAGCAACTGTGCTGCTATCCAGTCACAGGAGAGGACTGATCTTGGTTATCACCACCATATCAGAGCAGTCTCTATCAGGCTGAGTACAATTGAATTTAGTGGACTGAAGCTTCTTCCATTAGACAAGATAAACAAAGGTAGGTGGAGGATTTTATGTTTAATCCGTGCGCACGCTCGAAGCAGAGGCAATTTGAGCTATGACAGTTCGTTAAGAGACGCCTGAGAGCAAAATCTGGAATATGAACCATCTCAGCATGTGCTCTTCGTAGCTCTCTGTCATGTTAATGATGTGGACAACGTGGTTAATTTCTGAGTTGGCACTATTGGCCCAGAGGCAGGCAGCAACAAGTGGTGTGTTTTTGTCCAGATTCCATTTTGGTCCGCTCAGCAAGAAACGTGCGTCACGTGATGCCTGTACCACCCCCCCCAATACACATACACACACACACACACACACACAATCCTCCTCCCCAACACCCTCCTCCCACCTTCCAGTGTGAGGGAGGTGAGGAGGGGGAGGGAGAGAGAGGGGAGGGGGGGGGAGAGACCACCCTCACTGGGATCACAGCCCCTCAATCAGACCCTTTCACACCCTGTGAACCTGAAACAATCAGGGTTTAATAGCAGCTGTCTGTCTGTGCCGGCCCTGGCTAAAACCGTGTAGGCTCACAGCGCAGAGCTGATCTGCTTCAGCCACGGAGAGAACAGAGTAGACAGGCCTGGGGATGTTCCAAAGGACACATAAGCAAAGACACACTCCTTTTCTGTCTTTATCCTCTTTCTCTTCTCATCTTCTAGTTTTCCTTCCATACTTAAAGGCTCATGAAGAGATGGTCCACT
The DNA here is from genome assembly GCA_028641955.1 of Protonibea diacanthus. Classification (NCBI taxonomy): domain Eukaryota; kingdom Metazoa; phylum Chordata; class Actinopteri; family Sciaenidae; genus Protonibea; species Protonibea diacanthus. The sequence continues at coordinate 12,436,921 of CM053978.1, read as the reverse complement.
GCCTCGGATCACTAATGTCAGGGTCTGGTATTCGAGGGTTATTTTGGTTCATCGGATTGAGTTTGTGTTGTTGTCAAACTGCTGCAGGACTTTATTCAAGTTGTGTGTCGTCATTCATGGACATTATGCAGTAAGACCATGAGTGAATGGACTTTAGTCGTGGTTGTTGTTTTGGTTATCATCATTGAGCCAAGCTTTAACTCATCTGAACATCACAATTATCATGTGGCAGTAATCTATATTCACTGAAAATAGTTGCATGAGGTCAGGTTGCACTAGTGATTTCACTGAGTTTCCTATAGGTAATCCTTCTTTGAAATATAACATTGAACACATCAAATGAGAAAAGCGAACGGATGACACCAAAGGGCAAAGGCATTAGACACTTTAGAAAGCTTGAATTGCATTAGCCAAAGGGCACACATAATGGAAAGGGGAAATGTTGCAGTCATGGGAAATATTCTGAAAATCATTGTTCATGGTGACTTGGAGCTTTCCCACCCATTAGAAGGCATATTAGACAAATTGCAGCAGTGGGGATTTAAACAAATGATCTGCAGAGACAATCAGTTCAAAGCAATAGAAAAATGAGAGGTCAGCTGTACTAGATTATGTTAGTGGGTGGATGATGGGAAGTTTAAGCCACAGTTTTGACTGGACAATGGACAACAATCAAGATGTCCAATGACACAATCCTGCTGCCAGAGAGAGCACTGATATTGGATGATTCTGCAGAACCCTGGATGATGTTCAATGGCAAATACGGTAGGCTTGAAGTTAGCAAAAGATTGTGGTCATGGAAAATACACTTTGGTTAAGGTATGGTTAGGGTTAGGTAACTAAAACACTTGGATAAGGTTAGGGGAAAAATTCTGGTTATGGCTTGGAAGAAAAAGCAAACACATGACGCTGTGACAGGACGTAAACTCTCACCTCCCACATGAAAGTCAAATCAGAATCATCCAACACCCTGGCCTCAAACCTCCCTAGAGATTACTATATCACACATTTTCAACAGCAAATACATTTTAATAGCATCATAGTTGCTGCCAGATCACATTCTATGTCAATGTAATTAGAAAACTGATGATTCACTGACAATTATTTCATTTGTTTTGACTACAATATGAATTACACTTGTGAATGAATTACACATGTTGTACGGCATCCACCCATAACAACTAAAGCGTGATTCGACTTTTTTCTGTTTATGTTTAGGCACTTGCAGCACTTAGGTTAGGTTAAGGATCAGGGAAAGATTGTGGTCTTGGTTTAATATAGAAATAGCGAGCATGAGACACGTCATGTTTGCTTTATTTAAAAAAAAGTATTTTAATCAAAACCACCATCTTTCTCTAATCTTAACCAACAAACTTGTGCTGACTAAACTTACCCACATGTGGGATTCAAACCCACCTCTAAGGTGCTACAGTCACCAATCATGAATCCTACGAAATCAGTACAGTAAAAAAAAAAAAAAAAAAAAAACACACCACTCCGTTCAGTTGAATAAATGTTTCCAAAGACAATCTCCAAAAATGAATTAGTTCTATACAAATGTATCATGTGAGGTGCTGATCTGGTTTCCACCTTGTACTTACTGTTTTGGCACCGAACTTTGCCATTGAACGTAAATCATGAACTGCAGGATCGGCCAATATGAGTGTAATTCCTAGGATACTGGGCTGGATGTGAGTTTAGGACCACAACACACAATGAAACAATGGATCGCCAACCCAACAAGGCCCTGCTGACCCTTACACTGACTTTAATCGTTCTGTCTTTTTGGAAAGGCCCGGTCGTTAATGTGGGAACACTCCGATTCAGATATCAACTCACCGCTCTAATGCCTTAATACTTCACATGAAAGGTCAAGTCACATGTGGAGCAGCAGGCAGTATTGAGAGTGATGTTGCTTGTGTTTTAAATCAAATGTAGTGGGTTATTTTTTGTGTGTGTGTGTGCTGGCCTGTGCTTGAGGGAATATGTTTGCAATATAGATTTAAGCATGCTGCTGACAGTAAAAGGCGGAGTCCATCCCTTCCCAATCGTCCCTCCTCTGTCTTTGAATGAGGGTGGCAGTTTTTGATACATTTGTGAGCATGCGTGTGTGTGTGTGTGTGTGTGTGTGTGTGTGTGTGTGTGTGTGTAAAAGCAGTTAGGCATGCTGACTGTTAGCTCTCGTCTCATGTGGTTGATATTAGAAATCAAACTAGTGCTAATCGGATCCAGGTGAGATTGTGAATGGCTTTCATATGCACAAACAACCCACACCAATACTGATTTCCCACTGTTACATTAGCTCAGTATTAATGGGCTCGTGGATTGGGTTTCTTTGAGAGATGGTGGTCGGCCGCGGATGACAAAGGTAAAGCATTAGCAGTGCAAGTTGAGGATGAAGATGAAGATTTTGGGACTTCTCAGGATGAGATTCGGTGGTTGGATCAGATTGATAAGCGTGAATCAAACTGCTGCAGGTTGAAACTCGGTGCGAGTGATAACTGGATGGATTTGTTGTTTACAGGTGTGTGTTTGTGCAATGCGGGTTCATTCACACAGTTTGTATTGCAAGATGTACCTGCATGTGTGAATGACTTTGGCTGTGTGTGTGTGTGTGTTTCAATGTGTGTGTTCTCAGCCGCTGATGACTCATGGCACACTGTCCTGTCGGCAGGCAGAAAGCGAGGAGGAGGTGGTGTTTGTTATTTTACCAGGTTGCCATAGCCACAGTGAATTCGGGTGCTGCCATCATCAGTGTAATTACAACACAGTGTCTGACAGTCACACTCCTCGATGCCTGCGTCTCTCTGACGTCCACCAATAAGAGAAAGACTGTCAGATCTGTGTTTCCCTTATGGTGTCAGAGAGCCGGGGTGGGTCATCATTGTTGTGAAATAATGAGTTTTTAATTCACAAACTAAAAAGTACAAAAAACATGTGGTTGAAACGCGACTCCAGATAAAATAAACGCTTTCTTTTCCTTTCTTCCCTCGCCAACAAAACTGCAATCTCTCATTTTAACTTTAAGTAGAGAGCTTAGATTACTCCGCCTTAACAGTTTGTATGCAAGTCACTAAATTTCCAGCGCCGTTTTATGTGATAGGCTATTACATTTTACTGCTGGAATAATTATTTCCGACTTCCACGAAGCGAGAGAAAGAGAGAGACAGAGGGAGTTGAGAACGCGTGCAGATAACCGTATCCCTGTTGCGTGTGTTTATGATGAGCCTTCTGGACAACAAGTCTGTTATCTGACATGAGATAACATCCGAAGATCCTCGGCTTGGCAAAATCTCGCAGTACCACATTCCGCACTTTGTCCTTAATGTAAACAGTGACTATTTAGATATTAATCTGTGAAGGGACAGAGGTTTGTGGTTACTCGTGCAGCGGTGTGCATGGTTGACCTTTTAAATGTTAAATATGCACAAAGATACAATAAGATGTAGCTGCACACAAGAGCCAACAGATCATTTCACTTCTTAGGGGTGGGTAGCATTTGTTTGAGTTTCTGTACAGATAACAAAGCAACACTTTCTCAATAATTCAGTTTCAGACTATTATTTAACAAAATAAGACAAATGAATCAATTCATCAGTGTTTATCATCAGTGTATGTGTATGTGTAAACATACCTGGCCATGGAAAATGATTCAGATTCAGATATCGTTTGATCTAGTATCCAATCAAAGAAAAACAAGACTGTGAATTTGCTTAGGATATATATAAATACATACATAAATCCTATTACTTGCTTCACATTAAGTTTATTAGTTAATTTATATTAAACCTATATAATTCAAATGGATGGAAATTTTTTATGTAATTGAAATGGATAAGTCCTGCATTTTGGCCAAAACATTTTTTTGAGTCACGTAAAGGTCTTGTGAAGGAAAAGTGGAGGAATTCAACAGCCTCCGAGATTAAAGTCGGAGAGATGATGTTCTCAGACTTCCATAAGATCTGTTTGAAAAGCTATTTCATATTTTGAAAAGTGAGTAAATGGATTTTTGCCCACTTTTACATATTCTGAAAAATAAAGAAGAGCTCCATGGGTTCCAGGTTTATAGAGTTACAAAAACAAAGTTTTATACAATGGATGACCCAAACCACATTGGCATTGTTGCTTCGTATTGTATGTTTATGAGAAAGCAATAATGCGGTCGGCCTTCTCAAACCACAAAAAATGCTGAAGATTCTTACACTTTGCATGTTTTCTTCTTTTTGGTAAACGTCTCTTCCAAATGTTTCCAGTTCTGTATAAATCTCAGGCAGAGGAGCCTCGTCTTTTTTATCATTCCCATTCTTTCTCTTCCTCCTTCTGCCGCTCAGCTTCTTTTTTTCTATTCCTGTTTCACTGCTCTGTAAGTAAGTGACAGTTGTGAGAATCTACAGTGGCTCGCTGATGCCACGTTAACCAGACGAGATGCCATAACAGGAAGTCAGCGCACATGCATGGACGTAGCACAGTGACACACGCACATAACTTACTACCACTGCAAGCCAAATACAGGCCGAGCCGTCACCGATACACTGACATGAATCTGCTGTGGGTCAAAGGTAACTGCACCCTCAGTCAAACACCCTCATATTTACTACAACACATCTGACATGACATCCAGTCTGAAGAGCGCTTTGATCAGACTTCAGGCTCCGTACGGAAACTCGTAGACTCTCACTGATGATTCAGAGAAAACTCTTCACCTTGGTATTAATTTACAAGTAACATCTGTTGATTGTTGTCGTAGCAGAAACAATGATAAATCTTCTTTCAAAGAGAACCATCTGCAACCAAACCGAAACTCATTTAGGCTGAGAAGCTCTACAGCGCGTGATTAAGAAAAGTGATGTGGTGTGCTTGTTTTGTTGGTTTTGTGAAAGCCTAAACTGAAGCTATCTCACTGGATGTTTTCTTCTGTAGCATCAAATTTTGTTTACACTTATGTTCCCTGTGGTCCGCTGCCATAAAACGTAAATGGAAACTAGCAGTCGACTTTATGTTGAAGCTATTATTGAGAAAATAATTCCCTTCAGGAAACAACAAACTATTGGAAGGTTATGTTTTGTGAGATGTAATTAACTTTGTTTCAACAAAGCTTCACCGCTGTCTGCTTTACAGCCGAGAAGAAGAAGAAGAAGAAGAATCACTTATGAGGATCATCCAGTGACACTGAAAAATACGGTTCCTGTGCGTTTGCTGCATATTTGCAAACTTAATTAAGCCCTTAGAAAAATAATATTATTGGCACGTGTTGAGAAAGAGCTTTCCATTTTCATTAACAGTGGAATTTGTTGGAAAGGAAAGAAGAAGAGAGTAAAGGGTGAAGGAGAGAAACATTTCATCGTGAGTGTGGAGGAGTGTGTGTGTGTGTGTGTGTGTGTGTGTGTGTGTGTGTGTGTGAGAGAGAGAGAGAGAGAGAGAGAGAGAGAGAGAGAGAAATGCAGATTGTTTTAAATCCGCAGCGAGTCAGGCTCTCAAATTTATGCCCATGGGCTGCTTCTTGGGTGGGCTGCAGGGAGGGCGGTGCGCTAGCTGGAGCAGGGGAAAGTTGCCGACTCCAGACTGCTCGCCTTGCTCTGAAGCTTGGCTTTTCCTGCTGGAACACATTTACAACTCAACCGTCCTGACTGGCTGACTGACTGCCTGGCCCTGCCCTGCCTGACTTAACTACACTGACTGACTTTTCTGCCGCTTGTTGAGCAACCACAGTTTGCAATATTTTAAATGGTATATCTCATTTTAATGATGCCCCCTTTTTTTGTTGTTGTTGTTGTTTTTTAAGTCTGGAACATTGCTGGAAGCTACAACATAACTGCTGTGAGTACACGGTAGCGTTCATATGCGAGGAATTCTAATGTTTTTTTGCAGCTTCTGTTCTTTGTCAAAAATTACACTTCATATCAACTTTAAATGGATTCTTGGGCTTAAACTGAGAGCTTGAATCAGATAAGACATAATTCTGGCTCCTCTGTATTTCATGCAAGCCTTGTTTGTTTTGCTCGCCATGAGAAAGATCCGGGCCCACATCTAGCTTTCGAATAGATTCCCTGATGTTTGGGATGAAGGAGAGTAACTCACTCAACGAGCAGCTATCAGGCAGTGTTTTTACAGCGGAGATTCAGGGCTGGATATAAGCTTTTCATAGTGGCGTCAGCAGCACAGCATGGATAATAAAGTCACAGGTAGAAAGAATCCTTATGTAAAAATTAAACAAACTAATGTTGGTGCTCTCACCTTATTTCCTCAAACAATATGTAGCAGTTTGAGTCCTTCCTCACTTGAAAGGCCTGTTCAGTGCAGAGTTCCTCCCTGTAACTTTTGAAAACAGGGAGGTTTTCTCTGCCTCAGTGCAGGATTGAATACACAGCGAGTGGATGACATCAGCAGCATGTAAATCAGCTCGCTGCAGAGCAATAATCTAAACTTCAAATTTAGAGGCTGGTTGGTTGGTTCGCCACGATAATGTGCTGACACACACACACGCGCACATACGCACACAGACACACATGTCCATGCATGCATACACACTACAACAATAAGAGGCCAGAAGGAAGTAAACAAGCGGTTGCTTTCGTATGAACAGGGCTCATTTATCTTCAGATTTAAATTTTTGTCAAGGCTTTAATCACAAAATTGTCTATCTTTTTTTAAAAAAACAAAGTAAAACACACATTACCCTTGAAGTTCAAAACTTCAGATTTTTTTTTTTTTTTTTTGAAAAGAACAGAAATGCGTGTGGGTGTATTTCTTCTTCGGAGCAGTCTCGGTTCATTCCAGCCTGTGTGTCTGGCTGCTTTGTGAGCTAATTCGCTCTGAAGGTATTACGATTATTGGAAGGCTTGTAAACCATTAAGTCTTTATTTACAAGAGAAAGAAAAGAGGGTCTGGGTAACGTGCATGGGGGCGAGTTAGGTCTTGGTACGGGAGCTGACCCCAACTGTAAGAACAACTGAGTTTCTAGACTGGCAGGCCTGTGAGACATCTGGTCCTATTTGCGGCAAAGTGCAGACCACTCCTCAATTACATAATTGTGCCCATTAATTACATGAGGAGGGCCGTCATTTCCTGGTGGCCAATAACTAACAAAAAGAGAACCAGTAAATAAGGACTCCGAGACGCACGTGATTATAGTGTGTTTGTGAAACATGTAACATGACCTCGCGTGTTTAAGAGGAGCCCAAGGTTAAAAAGCCACATGGTTTACAGTATTTCCAGCGTTATGCGGAGAGAGGTGCTTATGTAAATCTTCATTTTATACGTTAGAGTCAAGTTTCAGAGTAAAGCGGGAGTGAAGTGACGTGGCAACACAGCTGTTGGTTAAACACAGTTCTTGATGTTAAAATCTTCGGACAGTTTGTTGTTTCTTCAGCATCGGTAGCCACTGTTTTTGGCCACACACAAAGCTCCCTGCAGGTCATTTCTCCCAGAGAAGACCCGGAGAAATGGCTCACCTACATGTTGCGACTGGATGGATGCAGGTGTGATGGCTGTGGCGGGTTTCACACTTCTGACTGTGCTACTGAGGAACGCTTCTGTTTGAGAGGAATGTATGGTTACCTCAAAGTTTCAGCATGACTGAGCAGAATGTAAAGACTGATTTAAAAATTGTACATGACGCCGTAAAGCCGGATAAGGCTCCTGTTTGGTTTGGTGAGCATAAGTTTCAGAATTTTTCAAGTTTATTTTAAAACAATGCTCACATAGAAGGATCCTCTCCTAAAGCTCTATCAGTGTACTGTAAGTGATGGGGGATTCACTTACTCTTGGGCTGAAACTCGTCTATTTTATTGATTAATCTATTAATCATTTTCTCTGTAAAATGCGACCCTATCAAATATCTTGTTTTGTGTCGCCAACAGTCCAACACACAAAGATGTTCATATATGACAAAGAAAAGCATCAAATCTCCACATTGAAGATGCTAGAAATACAAAATGTTTGACATTTCTGATTAAAAAATATTTGCAGATTAAGTTTTTGGTCAATCAGTTAATGGACTAACTAACAATATTTAACCTGTCCTCTGAGCTGAAGATGCAAAATGATGTTAACTCTGCAGTTCCCATGCCGTGAGCTGACCTGCTGCTGCACTCAGCATGAGACAAATGTTGGAATGACAATGTGGCTGTCGCAGCTGTTGTTTTTTCAGGTCCAGCGCTGTTGTCCTCCTCCTCCTCCTCCTCCTCCTCCTTCTCCTTCTGTACTTCTTTCTCCTGATGCTCCTCTTGTTGTCATCGCTGTCTTTGTGCCGGAGGGTGCAGAGGGGCCTGTAGGACAGGAGCTCACACAGTAATGCACCTGCTAGCAGGAGTTTGAGGAGAGCGCGGGACAACAGAAGAGTAACTGGTGGGGGAGAGATACTGTCTTTCTGTGAGTGTCGGGCAGAGACAGACAGAGGGCAGGGCACAGTGAAAGGAAGAGGCTGTGAGAGTGAGTTTCTTGGTCTTTGGACTGCGGGGAGGATCGAGGTACCATGCTGGGCATTTATGCCGAGGCTTATGGGACCAGACTCAGCTGAATACACAGAGGGTCAACAGAGATCCACGCTCAATTTTCTTTTCACACAGAGTACAGCGCTATGAGTTTGTACTGTGATAGACTGGCGACCTGTGCAGGGTAGATGCCTGCCTTTCGCCCAGTGCATGCCCTGGGAATTGCTCCAGACCTTGAAAAACAGTGGAGAATGTATGAATGGATGAAAAACATCCATTCTCATGATATCACATTCTCTGTGCATCACACAAACTGTGATGTTATACATTTGTACTGTCTGTAAAGTCTTTAACATATTCAAATTTTATATAAAACCCATTGATAGAAAGTTGGCAAATGTAAATGGTAGTTATGATTTACTAGGAGTGGTTGTCAGGCTCACAAGATAAATCTGATGTGAGATGATGAAAGGGATAGGAAAGAGGATAAAACAAATTCATCCAACCTGACTTTTATTTCATTTTTGGACTTTTCTTGTCTTTTGAAATATTGAATAATTTTACTGTTTTTTTTCATAAAGTATTAACATAAAAAAGGTTGGAAACCACTGTATTAGAGTATACGCATACAGCAGAATATGTTATCTGCCATTTGTAACCAAACTTCTGACAGTTTTAGGATGATGTTAGTTGTTGTTTGATGTTTTTTTTTTCTTGCATGTCGGAAGCTTAAAAAAACAACAACTCACAACTTGTTAAAATGTCCCACAAAAAGTTTCTGTGGCATCTACGCAGTCAATTTTGGTTAAGTTAATCTTAAATTGCGTTATTTTGGTGTCCGTCATGTTGACATTTATTTTTAATTTCAAAATAATGTTTGTATGCAGTTTTTCTGCCATGCAACAATTTTGTGTTATTGATCCTAAAAACATACAGTCTCACTACAGTTCCTCCTAATGTGATGACTCTGCAGCAGGTTGCGACTTTGTTGGACTTTCCCAACTGCTGATTATTTCCCCAGCAGTTAAACCCCCTTGTCCATCACTCGGTTCCCGTTATTTCTATTCAGGACGGGACAGGCAGTTGTTCTGCTGTGGCACATTTATTGGCCCTTATTAGCTAGCACCTGTAGTCCATTAAAAGCCATGGTTTGCTGACGGACTGACAGTTACATACTGTCTCTGACTATTCTTTCTCAGTGTGGTGAGAGGAACACTTCATTTGGGATATGAACAGAAATTTGTCATGCTGTAGAGAACAATCGCTGGATGTTCAAAGTTTCAAACACTGAAACCCACAGGATCCCATTCAAAGGGGTTATTTATCGCCTCTTGTCTTCTCGTGCAGCTGTGGAGCAGAAATGTGGTGAGCACTTGTGCGTGTCAATGTGTCTGTGTGAATGTTAAGTGTCGTGTGCATGTGCTCGAGCGTACAGTGGGCGAAGAGTCCCAGATGTGGATGTTGTGCGAGGAGGGAGTTGTTGGTGATTAAACTGAACTTTAGGGTCCAATCTTGTGTCCTTTGATTGGTACAAACATTGAATTACTTTGCGTAAAGAACACAAATATGTGAAATTTAAAGCAAACCAATATGTTTCCTGAACAGCTGCCGCTGTGGCCAGAAGGGACAATTCTCAGATCACCAAAGATCATTTACAAATATCTATTTAAAGTGTGCAAGGAATGTGTGGAATTGGACAAGGTTACGTTTCACTGGCTGTGAATTAGTGATTTCTTTTTGTGTTTCAAAAGTAACTCTCACTTGCATGACTTATGTCTTAATGTCAGTCGTCCATTAACCACCAGCGCCGTGTCATTTACACAGCTGATGCCACCAGAAATGTGTCAGAAACTAGTCGGCAAGTTATACTGTACTACACCGCGAAGCATGATGATAATCATGTGTGTAGCTCTTGCTTGTACCGTGCTCTTTGACAATGGAGTGTTAAAGGAAGTAAAAGTAGCACCTAGCTAGGCACACCCTTTGTCAGTACGTGTGTATATGCTGATTTTGCCCCTAGAAAACAGTGCAACAGGGATCAACTTCAAATGCATCTTTTGTTTGTTTTGTTACGGACCATTTCTTGTCTGGGAACAGTAACTTCCTGGAGCGTTCACTATTCGCCGGACAAATGGTCCTAACCAATAAATAATTTAGCGTATAAATCCCCATAACGCTATTAACTGATGTTATTACACTTTGGTTAATGTAAGGATTAAACAAACAAAATGCAGTTTGTCGACTGGTGAGATCTTGATGTGATGGTAGGTGGATTTTGTTACCTGTGGACAGAGACAGAGCTGTTTCTAGTCTTTCTGCTAAGTTAAGTTAGCTAACTGGTGGTTGTCGCTTCAGATTTACAGCACAGGCTGTAAACATGGCATCATTTTGCTCATCTGACTCTTTGCAAGAAAGCAAATAATTGCGTGCTTTGCAAATGTCAGACTGTTCCTTTAACAGTCACTTGGCATCAAAAGTTCAAAACTGGACTTTGGGCCGGAGAACGTCATTGCATTCCTTTGTCCTTATGGAAGACAGTGGTTTTCAGATGACACACAGCGCTGATGTTTTTGTGCATCTTTTTCTCGCAATCATCATTTCACTTGAGTAGCACTAACGAACGAATGTGTAATTGCAAATCGACTGATCATCGCATGTAGTTCTGGTTGGCAGTGAGTTGAATCCTTGTGGCTGCCCCCCCCCCTCTTCCTCCCTCGTCTTGTGTGTCCCAGCTCACACTCCAGCTTCCTGTGGGATAGAGCTGAGCCTCAGGGCAGGGGGATGTCTGTTTCCAACCAGCGAGCTCCGTCACACATGCTCCAGCTTGTCAGACTGAGTTTGTGCGAGGGTGATTGGGTGTCAGAGTGAGTGTATGCATGTAAGTGCCTATACAGTATGTCTCCGTATCTGTGTGTGTGTGTGTGTGTGTGTGTGTGTGTGTGTGCGTGTAGATGTTCAGAGATATGGCTGTTTTCTCTCTGTGGGTGGAGGTGAATGTCTAGGATATGATGAAAAATTAAATTAGAAGGAGTTCACTGCAGTCCAGGTTCATCTCAGGTTGCTTGTGAGTTTTATCTCAGGGACAGCAACAGTAGATCTCCTCAAACATTTACTGTCTCTGTGTTGCAGTGGAAAATAAATAGTGTGTATAGTAGTAATACTAGTAGTAGTAGTAGTTCTGTTCATTACTGTACAACTGTTAATTCACCTGAGATACACGCAGGGAAAGTTTGTGTACGCTCACAGCTTGTTGCATGGCTTAAGTCTTGCATGATTATTTTCATTTAAGATTAATATGCCATTTATTTAAGTGATTAATTATTTAGTCTATAAAATGTCAGGAAATTGTGAAAAATGTCTGTTACAGTTTATTAAAGCCCAGGTTCTTCTTCAAATATCTTATTTTGTTTGTTCAAAAAAGTAAAAAAAGATTGATTTACTCTAAGGTAAAGCAAGAAAAGCAGAGATTCACACAGTTGAGATGCTAAAACTATCGAGGATTAATATTTTTGCATTAAAATTGTGTTTCAGCTCTAATATTTGCAAAAATCTGAACACGTCAGTATTTGTTTTTCATCCTAAATCTCTTTCATGAAAAGACGGTAACATGTCGTACTCAAAAACAACATCACATTAACAAATGTATAATCATATTTTATGCATTCTGCTTCTTAAACTCAGGAAACTCATTTTTTTTTTAACTGTTCAGTACTATAATTTCACACAGTCAGGGTTTTTGGCATGTTTATGTGGTTCCACATCATGTCTGATCTCTCACAGGCAGTATGTCAGGAGAGTCTGCGGTGTACAAACATCAACGGGATCAGTGTGCATTTCTGAGTAAGCAAAGCGGCGTGTCTTTAAGTTGAACCTTTACACACACACACACATATACGTGGTAGCTTTCTTTACCTCAGTACTTCTTTCCCTGCTGGTTGGCCATCAGGGCAGACTGGTGGTGTGTCTGAGGTGTGTGGCTTACCACCATGTCATTGCCTGGAGGTTCCTGCTGTCTGTTGTCACCTATGCACACACAGATGTTGTGCTTGACTCCTCTGATCGATCCAGAATGAAGGAAACCATCAGCATTCATAAATACAGGTACACAAGAGATTGAAACGTCACATTTTGGCATCATAAATTGTAGCTATGTGCAAAGTTAGAGCTCTTTTAAAAGACTGAATGTGTAACATCGCTAGTTTCATCTGTTTAGTAGCAGTAAGTGTTTGCTGCTTCTTGTCTCCAACAAGTCCAACAATGCAAAAGCAAAGAATGACAAGATGTTAATCTTGTCTTGTTTTTTTTGTTTTTGTTTCTGTTTTTCATTTCATTCCTGACATCCCACATGCTGTACTGGAAACATTTTGCTGGATATTCATAATTTCAGTCATGCAATTGGCAAGAGAGACAATCAAAAGTATTTGGAAAGAGTGCCGGTCTGTTTAATATTGTGGTTGTATGATTCTTGATTTTGCTTTTCTGTGCCTGTTTATAAAAATCTTTTTATAGACATTAGAAGAATCGGCTCAGCAACTTAAAATCAGTTCTCGGTGTTTTGTTGTTTGATTTAAGAGATATGTTTAATTACAGGACTCTTAATAAGACAAACGTGATTTTCTTTCGTGATGTTTTTTTTCTGTTAATGTGAAGGCATTTGTTTCAGACTTGTGCTGTGATGGAAGTCTTACAGAAATGTCTGACGTTGTGACTCCTGCTGCTTATTCAGGCATGTTAAATTGATCAGATTTACATAAAGAGATGCACGTCTGAATCAGGTGTACAAACACATTTTGGCATTTGACTTTCGGGACTGTCGCTGTAGGGATATGACAGCAAAAACCTAGAAGAACCAGAGTTACTGGTGATAAGAATATGTGCAGTATATACACAGACACACTCACCTTTCCTAATACAATCTCTAATAAGACAGGTCAACAAGGGATTTTTGTTTAACCTCAACTAAGAGGAGAAGGTAATTCACTGGTCCAACCTCTCCTCTCCTCTCCTCCTCTCCTCTCCTCTCCTCTCCTCTCCTCTCCTCTCCTCTCGTCTCCTCTCTGTAAACACATTGAAGAGCAAACGTTTTTAACTTGGAGTGTTAGCACCAGAGCTCTTCTGCTAACTGACCCGGGGCACTGAAGAGCTGCACATAACAGGAGCCCACATTGGCTTTTGTGTGCAGGAGGGTCTTTACATAACCCACGTAACCAAGCACATTGTCTAGCAACCAGCCGGCTACTGAAGAGCCTTGTAAATGGAGGAGGGGGTCTGCTTGAGAGGAGGCCAGTAGCCGGGTTGAGAGGCTAGGGGAGCTAAGCTACACCATGACTAAAGGCTAGTTTGTTAGTTTGATAATGCCCTAAGGGTACTGATGCAATGAGCCCCTTTAGTAGCAATGCCTCTAATAAAAAGAAATCACTTGTTGCAGCGTCACTTTGGAAACAAATCTGTCTTAAAGATAAATTATGCCTGCTTGCACACAAAAATCCTTGAAAGCCCCATTTAATAAAGTCATACTTTTCACAAAAAGTCAAAACGCCCCTCACTATGCTCCCTACTCGGTTACTCCACAAAGCCCGGCCTTCTTTACCCTGTTTCTAGTGTTTGGGTCTGAGCCAGAATTCCCTTGGAACTGCCCAGGATGTTGAGGTATATTTTTCCTCCTCGCTCCCAACGATTAGTTTTTTTTTCACAATGTTTTCTTTTGGCAGAAGAGAAATGTTTGCGTGTCTCTCTCCTTGCACCGTCCAGATCACACCCAAAAGACTTTAAGATCTTTAATATATACATGTCCGGAGTCATTTTTAAATATTTTTGGACAGCTAGGAAGGAAAGTAACTAAAATATGATGACTTTTGTCAAGTATTTACGTCTTGTTACGTGTTTAATTGGGTATCAGTGGATACAACAGCAAACTGTCTCAACTTTGTGAAATCTTAATGATAATTCTGCAGATTCATTTCCATTATCTGTTCCATTACAGTGTTGAAAACACAGACTAACACCTATTGTTCTCAAACAGTTGCGAGAGTCATTTGAGAGGCAGCACAACAGACTCTCACCGGTAACTGTGATTTTGACACAGCGGCTCATTATCAGCTCCACACTTCACCTTAGATCAGATGATAATGACCCATTTATCACCGACACTTGATGCCCCTGTCATTCTTAACAGCTCCCTGCCAGGACAGAGGAAGCTTTTACTGCTGTTCCTGAGATGTCGCTATTGTTTTCCAATACACAAAGACAAGGTGTCCTGATGGCCCCTGTGTGAGTCCCCGGACGGCCCCTAGTTGCACCACGGAGGGTTTTCTCGCTATTGTCACCCGGGCTGCAATCACAGGGCACGGCCTGAGTTTGGAGGCGGGGGGAGGTGGATGAAGCTTGTATGGGTGCTTTGAAAAGATGTGTGAAATAGGAGTATGGGTATTAAGGGTCTTGGCTCAGTTGGGGGTCTATTGTGCTGAAGGCTGAGCCCCCTACTGGCATCCATGATCTCCTCCATTGACACAGAAGCTCTGCTCCGCTCCCTGTGTGTTTTTTGTCAACCTCTTTCTCACTACTCCATCTCACTCTCTCGCTTTCTCTCGCCTGGTGTCTCTTAACCTCCCTTCTTCAGCTCCCTTGTCGCTCTGAGTCAGAGCCAAAGAATCTGGAGAGTCCCCCTCTCTCCTGTCTGAGTTAACTGGATTCATACTAATGCGTTTAATGGCTGTGAATGGCGATCATCATCGTGTCAACTGCTGCTATATATATATACTCTAGAAGCCCTGCAAGTCATATATTATATGGCCAAAAGTATGTGGACACACCTGTCCTTAGTATTTTAGTAATGCTGAATAAACAGATTTTTTTTCCAGCAAAATTTCAGCCAGCACCGACCAAAAACAAATGATAAATTTAAGTATTTAAGTATTTGGTTTAAGTATTTAAAACAAATACATCATCTTGCCTGTTTAATTTAACTGGCAATATTCTGATCGTCTTACATTATGGTCTAAATGTTGTTTCAAATCCCTCCAACCTCGCAATGAACGTAATTCTGGTGGAAAACATAACTGTAAATCATTTTTATTTTAATTTAGGTTATTGTTTGGTCTAAAACTTTCTAGAAAATATCATAATCAGTGTTAAAATCATCTTCAACATACATAATAAGTAGGTAATCAGAGCTCCACTTCATGACATTAAACTCAATAATCCGAAATACGGCAGAGAAGGACTTCCTTAGTTCCAATTTAGGGACTTACTAATGCTGCAACATACAATTAAATTTTGATACTCTGCTTCCAACATTTGTAGTTTCATATAGCTTATATAGAAACGGCTTTTAGAGTTTATTGTGGATGAACTTGACTCCTCTGCACTGAGCCCTGTCCACAACTCCATCCAACACCTTTGGGATGAACTGGTACACCAGTGGCTTACCTCAATAATGCTCACGACAGTGCAAGGATACAAAATATTGTATAAGGTCTTACAAGAAGAATTGAGGCTGTAATAACAGTGTATTAATGCACATGTTTTTCAGTGGGTTCGTTCACAATCTCATATAGATGTGACATTCAGCTGTCCTAAGTCTATCACACTATTTTCTTGATCATTCTCTTAATGTTTGTTTGCACTGATATAAAGTATATCCTCTTCTTTCTAACTCATCGTTTCTCTCCGTCACCCCCACAATGCACTCCGGGTGATTCGGATGCAGGTTGTGAGCGTGTTTCGGACAGATTGTGAATGTGTGTGTACATACACCTATTTGCACAGCGTTATCCAGCTTGTGTGAGGCCAACAGGAGTCGTGCGATTGTCAATAGTAGAAGTCAATAAAAACCCGTCATTGACAAAGAGAGAACAAACAGCTGCGGTTTGTTCAGGATTTCCTAACAAACACTCCACAAGGAGGGCCACGGATAGTGGAGAGGACAGAGACAGAGAGGGGCAGTCAGGACTCCACTCTCCCTGTTTAACACCAGATAAATCAAGATGTCGTATCACTCGTCAGGTTAGGTCAGGTTATGCTCCAGTATTACTGGATGATGATCCAACCTTGCACATAAAAACACAAACATACATTCATGAATTGAAGTATTCATTAATTTTCTTTACTAGTAGCAATGCCATAATCTTAAAGCACTAAATGTAGATTGATTCAAATATTATCAGAAAAATTTAAGTAAAAGCACATAATAAACAAAATGACCACTCTGTTAGTGTAGTTATATAAAATACTATTGCATTACTATATTATTGAAGGTAAGCACTATTTAAATGTTACTTTAAATAGTGCAACAATCCATTATATTTTATAAGAATATTCTTTATTTGATTTATTTAGCGATCTACAAAACATACTTATTTCCAACAGTGTCCCAAGATGTAAAAGAAAAAACAGAAAACATTTTTCAACATTTTTGATTACAGTCCTGATTCTGGTCTCTCCACTCTTTTGAGTGATAAATATAAGAAAGTGAAACTATCATTTTACTCTTGTTTTCTTATTTTTCTCTATGCACTGCTGTTACAAAACAATTCACCTTTGTTGCTGTAGTAATTCATATAAGAAGACTAGAGAGGCTTTGCACTTTCAAATAATGTGTACTGTAAATGTGGTAACAAACCTTCTCCTGACCTTCACTTGAGCTGCTGTGTCTTAAAAAAACTAAACCTGAAACTATATAAAAAAATATCTATATCCACATGAAAACTCCCAAATACAACAAAATACAGATGGCCCAAGTCAAATATCATGAGTACTCTTATGTTACTTCATGAATAAGGCCTGACTTGACCCCTTAAAGTCTGTCTAGTAACCACAACTGTAACATTACCACAAAGATCATGAGATCACAATGTCTTTAGTTAAAGAACTTGTGTCAAGTTGATGCTGACATCATCCTCGAGTTGTCTGTTGTCGTCCCACGTCCCTTGTAAATGTCCTCAGCTGGTGCAGACCAGTCAGACAGGGACAAATGTGCAGGCTGACCACTGTGGCCTGCGGAGAGAAAATTAAGGACTGTGGGATGTTGTAAAGAAAATCTATCGTTAAGCGTCGCCGTTTGGCCTTTCAGGAGGCCTCGTTGGCTGCGGCGGTGGCCTTTAGCTTTTGGCACTTGGGAATACTTCCTGTGATTTCTTTTACTTGCTTATTTCAATAGATATTAAGATCGCTGCTCTTGTGAAAATACACCTCTACTCTCACTTTTTAAAGTGCACTTATTCTTAAGAGCACCCGCTAATAAGTTAATGTGCGAAATGTGAATGACAACAGTGTCCCTGGCTTGCACTGTCCCTCGGGATAAGTCACCACAATAGGAGCACAACACTAGAGCCCTTGTGCAAACAAAGTGTTCTCGAATGAAGGAGGCATTTAAAAATGATCGCTCTCCACAAACAGAATGCGACCCTCCTCTCTCTGTCCTGCTGTCACCCCCCTCCTCCTCCCCAGACTCCCTCTTTTTATCATTCTCCCCCTTCTTCTTCTCCCTCTCTCCCCCTTCTCGTCTGTCCCCGTGCCCGTTAAAGACATTTGGCCTGTGCTAAACCTGAAGTGACAAATATCTTCTTCCTCTCGCCATCAAAGCTCTGTATCCGCGTCCTTGTTTTCTCAGAGCTTTCGAGGGGCTGATCAGTGGAGGAGTGGTAAGGAGAGAGAGTGCCGCAGTGCTGGATATAAGTTGGAAACAGGGAACGAGTGGCCTGACTGGGGAAAAGAGAGGGAAAAAAATGAGGGGGGACTGAGATCGGAGGTGGAGAGCAGAGTGATTAAAATTCATCCCACGGTGCAAACAAAAGGAGGAATGAAAAAGGGAGAGAATGCAGGACAGAGGAGAGAGTGAGTGTTGGGGGGGAGTAAGTAAGATTTGGGGTGAAAAGAAGATTGTAAGCCTCAGCAGATCCCTGAACAGTCTCCCCCCTCTAAATGACTGCCTTTGACTCACAGCACAATCATCCTCTGAGACAACGGAAAACAAGGGAAGAAGAGGGAGGAAAGTGAAGAGGAGTAGGAGATGGATAGATGAAGAGCAAGGGGGAAAGAAGGAGAGAGAACATTAATTATTCGGCAGGCTTTTCCTCCCAAGATTTACAGAGGCAGGTTGAACAGGGGGTCAACAATTGACTCAATTACAAGACAAACTCTCCAAGGGCCCTACACCACCACTCACCGCGGACCCTGCAGCTCTCGGGCAGGCTGTTGATTTTTTTTCTCCCCCTCTTTTCTTTTCTGGTAAATGTTTGCCCCTCTTCAGGTGCCCCTGGCAGACGCAAGAACTCCAGCCCTCGGCCAGACTTTAACCTTTTCACCAACTGAATGATTCCCCTCTCTGTTCTCCGTGAAGAGCCGGAGGGAGAGAGGGAGCGAGGGAGTGAAGAGGCAGAAGAAGGGCGAGGAGCTTTCTCTTTGTCAGTCTTTATAGCTGGTAATGAATAAGAAACGTCTGGTGACCCAAGAGCACAGGGTTTTTTTTTTTTTTTACATCACACAGGTGGAATTTCTCTTTTATTCAAGTCGGCCTTGAGTTAAGTGGATAAAAATGTTACAGCGGACACACGGACACGGAAGGAATTAAATAAACTTCAACTTATCTGTCCAAAATTCATAACTTTACATGAAATATGTTATTACGTTAACTCTAGTCACTGTGCACTGTTCCCTGAGGTCTGCTAAGGTTCTACTAAGAAAAATGGATTGCAGTTACAAAGTATAAAAATGTTTTAGCAGTTATTTATAAATGCTTTATCGTGGAGTAATTTTAATCAGTCAAGTATTAAAGTAATCAAAATGCTTAACTGATTTGTAAAATGATTCATTGTGCTTAGTCAGATCTTAATTTTAATTATCATACTTTTATATTATCAAATTTGTAATGAAACATCTTATAATTAGGAGTACTTTACTGTGGTTAATATGCAGATAAGTGCATTGGAAGTATTGTTATCACAGGTAAAATCAATTGTCAAATTAAGAGAAGATTAAAAGATTAAAGATTAAGATTAAAATATACTTTAAAGTGCTACAAGAGAAAGATCACAAAGATTTGAAGCTGTAAAACATCACATCATGACATTTAGTTTTCTAGCATGGGTAAGCTCCAAAAACACTGGATCCTACATTTCCCATAATGCAACTCAGCAGCATCTTTCATTAAACCCTCTCAGCCTCCTAAATGTTCACTTCCTTCAAACCCAACAGAGGATTCTTAAAAAAAGATAACCATGATGACGTCAGAAGGCATCGCACAGCTGTTTTTACAGGCTGAGAAGCAGCTCAAATGACAAGTTAACAAAATTTTACCTGACCTTTTAATTATACCAAAGCAGAAAACATCATCTATTAGTTAATATATCAGTGTCAAACAGTATCTAATCTATTATATATTATCACATACCAGACTCCTAAAAAGTTTCACAGATACAGCACCTGTGTTTTCTGTTTTCTGCGGCCACTGACACCGAGAACAAATGAGAACTTATGGGAGTGTTCACTATTGTTCCTGGTGACCCTGCATTGATAAGGTCGGACAATACAGTGAGGAATGGGATTTCAACAATAGGTCTCCAGTCCCTCTCTCCTCAGTCAAAAGGACTGCTCAAGCATAGTGCCGCTCAACACTGCTCGCTCTCTCTCTCTCCCCATTTTTTTTTTTTTTCTGTTTCTCTTCTTCCATCAACTGGCTTTTTCTTCACTTGTTTCTCTTTGTCACTCTCATTTTCTCTCACCATCTCTGTCTTTCTCTCTCTTTCTATCCCTTCGTATTCCCCCCATTTGGCCTTTGTGAAGGAGAAA
>CM053978.1:12306702-12411702 GCA_028641955.1 Protonibea diacanthus | reverse complement strand
CTTACAAGAAGAAGAGAAAGGCACTTTGTTCAGTACCCCAAAGACAAATTATAATTTTAAGTGTCAGAACCAAAACTCTGTTTATTATATCGGCACCACTAGCAAAAAATTTAATTTCACACAGTCAGCCCTAGTTTGGATTCATGTCTTCCTGCTGGCAGAGAACAGCGACCATGTTTTGTTTGGCTAAATAGAGCAAATCTACAATGACTCAGCTCGAGACGGGATACACTTCTGGACCATATAGCTGCATGATTTGTTTATTTTTTGACACTGAAATCTCGGCTAGTTTAATTTTACATTATGCAGGTGAGTTAATGCAGTTAGTCTGTCAACATCAGGCAGTTTGTCACAGTATCTGGCTGTTTTAGGTTGACCCTGCCTTTAATTCTACACATATGACATCTCTCTCCGATCTATTCGTAGCTCAGTCCGTATGGACTTGGCTTGGGAACCGGAGGGTGGCCGTTTCAGGTCCAGCATGCACCAAAATGTGTGGAGGGTGGACCGGTAGCTGGAGAGGTGCCAGTTCACCTCCTGGGCACTGCCAACCGGACCCCTAACTGCTCCCAGGTGCCACTACATGGCTGCCCATCACTCCACCACATGTACAGCAAAACACCTTTCAAA
Source organism: Protonibea diacanthus (assembly GCA_028641955.1). Classification (NCBI taxonomy): domain Eukaryota; kingdom Metazoa; phylum Chordata; class Actinopteri; family Sciaenidae; genus Protonibea; species Protonibea diacanthus. The sequence continues at coordinate 12,411,072 of CM053978.1, read as the reverse complement.
CCATGAAACAAGAGCTCGGGCATGATCAACCGTCTCCTTGTGGCTTTCTCCTGATTAATCCGGCTGATTCAATTTCATGGTTGTGTTGTCTGTTTCACATTTCCCCTCTGTGAGAGGCTCTCAGACCTGTGGTCACTGCGTTCGTCTGGTGGCCTGCAGGCCTCATCTGCTTCTGTCGTTGTTTGGAGGGACTGCACGGCGGTTTCTCCCACACACCGAACACAAACACACATAAAAAAAAAAAACACACACACACACACACACACACAGTCTTGTGTAGTGAACTTTTAGTCTATGTCTCTTTCTGCTTTTCTTTGTCTGTCTTGCTCAGAGCCACACACATCCGCTGGGTTTCCGCCCACGCACGCACACACACACACACACACACACACACACACACACACACACACTCTCTCTCTCTCTCTCTCTCTCTCTCCCCCTCCATCCCCTGGAGCCCCTCTGTCTCTCTTTTCCTCTGTCTCTTTTTCCTCACGAGTTTTCCACCTCCTCTCTCTCCTCCCTCACTTCCAGCTGTGTTATACAGCTATGGAATATAAGTAGCAGCAGGCTGGCTATAAATATCGCCTGCCCACCCAAGACTGTTAGGATTATTATTTTTCTTATAATCACTGCGGTCTTACTATAAACCGAACAGATTATTATCTGGTTTTTGTTCCCTGGTCCCTGTTTCAGTGTGTGGCAGACAGCTCCGGCGACTTTCTGCGGAGGACATGTTTTGCTGGTATCAAGGAGATGATTGAGTGAAGAAGACCTTGAGTTGTATTTGAAACACTGCAGTGACGGTAGAGGCTCAGCGGTGATGAGTAGAGTGGACAAAAACCAGGAGGAAAGATGACGTATAGCTGCAGAGAGCATGGAAGGAAAAGAGCAACAAGCAGCTGGGTGACGTTCAGGAGAGCCGGTGAAGGTGAAGAGGAGTGCTTAGTTCGATTTGCAATGACAAAGCACAGTTCTTTTTTTTTTTTTTCCTTGCAAACGGGGGTGGGGCTCCTAGTTGTTTATAGATGGAGCATTTGTACGCGCTGCCTCGGTCTACAGCTGGAAGCCAGCTGTGTGAATCAACCTCTCCTCATCTGCTTTATCCATCCATCCTTCTCTCCTTCTTTCCTCCCTCCCCCGTTTCCTCCGCTTCTCCTCCTTAAAAGGAGTTCAAAGAAATATTTGTGGTCGGGGCATTACCTACCTGATACACAGAAGGAGTAGAAGAAGAAGAAAAGGGGGAAGACAAGACAAGAGTTTGATGTTACTCGGTAGAGACAGAGAGGGGAGGAAGGTGTGCATGGGGGGAATAAAAGACGCTGGAGGTAAAGAGAGAGAGAGAGGAGGGAGGAGAAGAGGAGAGGAGCGGGGCTACAGGAAACCACAGGTATGTGCAGGATGGCGGGTGGGTGGCCTGGAGAGAGGACAGAGAAAAAAGTGGGATTTTGGAGGAGTAAAGGAACGGCGAGCTAAGGGGAGGGACTAAAGACGAAACGCGTTGGAAGCATGGCTGCTCTTAGAGGTTGAGTTGTTGGTTGAAATCCCTGAAGTGAAAAATGTTAAACATCTCGCTGCCTGTTGGGAAAATGAAGCTGCTCAGTGGCCGGCAGTACAAAACTGTGCTTGTGCAGGCAAATGAAAACAAGGAGAGGTGAACCACTCCTAATCCTAAAACAAACACTATCAAGTCACTGACTGATGAAGCCAGCAGTTTACTAAAGTGCTAAAACAGTAATCATGACTGTGCAACAAAGCCAGTGTGTTGCTATACATGTGACTACAAAGCGGCTTGAGTAAATAAGGGTACTTTTTGCATGAAATTGCTTCTTTGTCAGTGTGTTTAGCCGGTATTTTACCTTCTTTGCTCATCTCTGCACCCATCACAGTTGTTGAATATGTGCCTAACCATTTACTCGAATAATAATACGGCTTTTAGCTTGAGTAACATGTAAAAAAAAATCACGAAAGTCTCATTGGGTCTCTGTTTGCTCTACTCTTCTCTACTGAGTTCAGTTTAGCTCCGCTCCCGCTTCTACTGTTTGCAGTCGCGTTGAGCTGCCGCGCTCGAGCCCTCTAGTGCCCCGATGTCTGTCATCAGTCACTCCGCCTGTGTAGCAACAAGGGATCAACGTTTCATTCTGCCATTTCGACAAGGTGAGAACCCCAACAGTGAGACATCAGCGCCGCAGCTTCCTCAGCCCACAGTTTACAGTTTACATGGATACGTGAGGTGTGAATCAGTGGGGTTGAAACCTGGGTTATGGTGTTGACTGTATTAAACCACAGTGCTAGTCTAGTAAACATTAGTTTAGAGCTTCGGGGATTCTTCATTCTCAACGTGGCTGCCAAATTACAAGTTTACCCCAAGCCTTCCCCCTTTTGAACCCGATATCATCAGTAGTATTTTTGTCACGTGATTCCCAACAAACTTTGAAGAGAACAATTTGCAAGGTCAGAGATTTTCCATGACGTTACCTTACATCTAATCTATTCTAATGATTATTGATTATTCTTTGAGACTTTCCTGTCCCTATATGAGACTATGTGCAATACTATAACTACATTACAGGCCATAGTGATGTGGATGCATCAAAAATATTAAATCATGCAGACATTCAGCACAAATGGATGAAAAATGCAACATTTCGAATGCTCAAGATGTTTTTATGTTTTAAGACATTTTAAATAAACTTTGTGCTGACAGTATGCAGATTTTCAATACTTAATTTTCCTGTAAATCTGTCTGGATTTGCAATAAACATCATCAAATTACAGTTTTGGACTAAGGTCCTGGACTTTTTTTCTGTCTTTGTCAGTGATGTTTAAGATGGAAACAGGTAGTCAGTGTCTGACATTAAGATATATGAGAAAATAAGGAGTAAAGAACCAGAACGTTGAATCAGTGGAACGATCGATAAACATTTTCAGAAAGTAGACAAGGTCAAAAAACATCATAGACGTCCAAAAAAACAAATCAGCAAAAAGTTTTACGTCATACTTAAAGATTTAAATGTCAATGAATTAGGACAAGAAGCCTATATTTTTTTAAACTGCCAATTTGGGCAACACTAAGATCGTCACAATGAAATGTTTTCCCTGCCCAATAAATACATGCGTCACGATGATGCTTACGTCTTTTGAAAATGTCAGTTTGGGCTTAACGGAAATGAAAGCTGTTAAAAAAAAAAAAAAACCTCAAAGTAGCTGTTCAAGTAGATATGACGTTAATCTTCCCTGCGGCAGGTCAGTGAGTAGGGCTTATTGTACATTACAGTGATGTCTCCGGCCCTGTGGCCTTTCGGTGGTCACACTATTGGCCCCCATCACATTACAGCAGCTGTGAGGAATTCAGAGAGTCTGGGTAAAAGGGGTAAAAAAAAAAAAAACGGGGAAGGGGGGGGGGGGAAGCAGGGAAGGAGGAGAGTCTGTGTTGGGTGGAGGGGTTACAAAAACAAAGCCAGAATTTAAAAACAAAGTTTACCACCGAAGGAAAACAACAGGGCTAGAAAAAGTCGGTGGGTGAGGAGAGAAAGAAAGAAACGAGGAGGAAAAAAAAAAAAAAAAAAACGAAAAAGAAAATGAGGTAAAATCTGGACTGTGGTTGGCTAAGGGCCGGGGCCCCGCCTTCGTTTCCCCCCGTCTCTCTCTCCCTCCCTCGCTCAATCTCCAGCCCTAACACAACAGAATCCCCCACAAGCCCAGCCACATCAGGAACGGCTGGCTACATTATAGCTGCCATTATCGTCTCTCAAGTCATAACAGCCAGAGAACACCCACCTCGACTGCAGCTCCGCCAGGAGGGGGGAGGGGCGAGGGAGAGGTCGCAAGAGCAGGAATGAGCCGAGAGTGAGAGAGAGAGACAGAGAGAGAGAGGGAGAGAGGGTGGAGGCAGCAGGGAGAGAAGAGGGAGAGAGATAGCTAGAGATACAGAGAAATGAAAAAGGCAGAACGAGGGGAGGAAAGTAGGGACTGAGGGAGAGGGTGGGGGAGAGAAAGACTGGGACAAAATGCTCTCAGATGAGTGTTTACACTGCAGATGTGTGCCGTGAGTTTTATTTAGGCTGTTTTGTGTTGTCTAAGTAATAGATTATCCAGCAAGCACACAAACGAGAAGACACACATGAGCACACATGCTCACATTTCCATCTGAGAGTAGAGGAGAAATGAGGTTAAGAGGAGAGGGGCTGTCATTAAATGCCAACTTTTTACATTGGCCGTGGAGGGAGCTGGGGAAGGGGTGTGTGTGTGTGTGTGTGTGTGTGTGTGTGTGTGTGTGTGTCTGTGAGAGAGAGCCCCAGTTTAGTGTTACACCTAAGAGTAGAGGAGTGTAGAAGGAGAGTGGAGCAGAGCCGGATCAGGCCTTTTGTCTGACACGACCAGTGACCTGTAGAAATGTCTGTCCTCCCTGGAGACTTCCTCAGAGGGAGGAGGAATGACGCTTTATGGGAATGTCACAAATGGCCAAACCGTGCAAGACTAAACAGTGTTTCTCATTGTATACTCACAAATTCAAACCATCGCCTTTGAAATGAAGTTTCGGGGACAAGTACAGACCAAACGCCATTAGAAAAAAAGTGACCTAGCGCAGTGGAAAGCATGTAACAAGTAGGTTACTACACTTGTGGAGCTCAAGGTGTTGATTTGCTGAGTGACTGTTGAGATAATATTACGTTTTAATGACACCAGAAGGCAGTAAAATAAATGAACGTAACTGTCGAGCCATGTTTTGTCAAGTTTGAAATTAAAAAGGTGCCCAGGTTTCTTTAAGTGAGACTGTTTGAAGAGTAAATAACACATTCTTCCTCTTAATGATGGAAAGTTGAGTTCATGAGCGCGCCATGACTTAATCCAATACACTCTGCTGCTACAGCCTCACTTGGTGTGGTAAGACCAGTAGGTCATGGTGGCTAATGTTAGCTAGTGTTAAGAAAATTTCAGTTCACTGGCTTTCTGACTTTTTTCACTTATATTGTCTTTTAATTGTCACAGATTATTTAGAGCGTGCTAACAGCGTGGGATGATAGTAAAGCTAAAACATAGAGTAAATAGTGTCTCTCTGACAATAAAGAATGGATGCGTGGCGTCACCCACAGGTTTATGAATATCCGCTCTGAAGCTCAAAATTGTCGCTATGTTGGCAGTCCTGCCTGTGCTGCCTCCCAGCTAAAGGTCCCAGGCAAAGATGTGGATCATCGATGCATCTGGGACAGGTTGAATGAACAGAGAAATTAGCTATTCTCAAGTGGCCATTGAAGGAACTGCAGTTTTTGGTACTTCCACCGCTTCACTTCTTCAGTTGCCTTTTGATATCCACCTAATGTTTACTATCATTACCCACCATAAGCTCCTCGTCACACCAGACTACGGCTGTAGAAACAAAACCCCACTTTGCATTTTTGCTGTTCGAATCCAACAAGAAAAATATGATTGATCTGCTGCTGCAGTTTGTATCAGCTTCTGTGGCATGCTATGTCTTTACAGTACAGCTGACATTGAATGAGTAGGACTAATGGTCTATTAGGGATACAACCATGTTTTATTTATTGGTGGTAAGCTGTGGTGGTTTGGTGAGTAAGGAGGTAAGCCGGAATGGAAATTTATTAGGCTTGACCACACTCAGGACTTCTCTGGCTTGTTTAAAAATATCTCGCAAATGAAGTAAGCTCAGCTAATGCCATCCATCCAGGATACCGTCCAACTCCAAGGAGGGACTTTAAAAAGACATCCGCAAGTTTGCCTCTCTGGAAAAGTAGTACAGTCAAGTCAAGTCAAATTTACCTTGATTGATATTGTAGTGGTCACTTTGGGGATGGATATAGCAGTGTCTGGCTTTTAGGTGTGGTCTACATGTATTGGGTGGTGATGTTGCAGGGTTGTGAACCCAGAGTGTTTGAATGGAGAGGTTTTGGGTGTAGAAAGTGGCTGGACATCCTGTCCTCATCCTCAGCTCCTTGGTTCCTGCCCAGCTCTCTGTGCCGCAGTAGAGCAGACTTGTTTAGTTAGCCGTTTGATTTATGGCCTTGGGGTTTTTAATATGCTTCTGCCCCATCCCTCTAAAACCCAGCACCACAAAATTACACCAGGGAGCAAACTCCCTGAGAGTTTCTCACAAAATATTGAACTAAAATAGCACAGTGCCATGACACCTGTGTCAGCACCATGCGTATATGGAATCATTCATGTAAATGTACTTACGTGCCGTGCAGAAATACATTCATCCACATATGCAGTAGATAAATGCATATAAACACATGCTTTACACACATTCATATGGGATTCGTTGTTTTCCTACATGAAAGACATTATTAGGTATAAACAGACTACACGTTGGTGTGATTTGGGTGTGCAGAACTATATTTTTTCTGTCAAATATTTGTTGAAAACTCTTCATATGCACATATATAACAATGCTTATTCGTTTTACTAGATTCATTTTTGCAAGATTTTAATTGCCTCATACATAATGATCACTGGTGACTGGCAACATTTTTTATGGTGAAGGAATTCCTTTGTTTTTGTACAGCGCTAAAGTCATAAAGAGGTAGTTGTAGCAGGCAGTGGGCAGGATTTTTACACCATAAACCTGATTCAACTTCCTAAGCCAACAAAAGCACTTTTTGGTGAACATTGGGGAAAGACTGTGGCTTTGGTTAAATGTTTAGGAAATGTCATGTTTCAAGTAACTATACTTTTTTTAACATTCGAGATCATAAACTTCCTCTAATTTTATCTGAGTGCTGTGAGCGTATGCTGTATTGAAAACTATTCATTATTTTATTATAGCATGTTTTGTAGATGTAATTTTACAACAAACATTTCCTCATTATACGATGAGATATAAAATACAATCTTGGCATTTTTGCTGTGCTGCTCAGACTTTTGCTCTGTTGACTTATTCTGCGTTTGCACTTACTTCACAGTGATTCACTGGATTCACTGGATACAAGCTCAAGCCATGCAAATGAATTACATAACAAACAGTTGAGTGTGTGTACATGCAGCTACAACAGTAACACTCACACACTCGCCCGCTCGCCTCGGTCCCTTGAGACGCACTCGCAAACATATTTTTCAAAAAATTCCAGCTTGCTTATGCGCAGGTGGTCTCATACATTATTCACTCGTACTCTGAGATCCACCACCATTTATCATGTCAAACACACTCTCTCTAACACACACACACACGCACACACACGCACATGCTGCACTGCAAATACACTTGTCTCCAAAACTCCCCTCTCATACACACCTGCCACTGGGCTTACACAGTAAAAACAGCTTTGGTATATTCAGTCACACTCACTCTTTCACACACAAACACACGTACACGCACACACACGCACATTCTCTGTAGACATGGTGGCCACTGGATTATTAAGCTGCCCCCTGGTGAGACTGACAGGTGTGACAGTGTGTGTGTATGTGTGTGTCAGGCAGTCTGGCGACCCTCTTCTTGGTATTTATTAGTTCTGGACAGCTGAGGTCCTCTGCGAGATCTCTATTTAGCACTTCCGGCTAATTATCATACACACATCCAAAGCCGGCGCTGAATATGTGTAATTATCCTTGGACCGCCCACATCATTTAGCCACTTGCTAACTTTGCGTACCAAATCCCCCTGGTGGGTTGTGAGCTTAAATAGGTCCCTGCTGCCCTTTTAACACTTGTGCTACTACATAACAGGCCTGGCAACCTGTTGAACTCAAACCACAGAGCTGTCATCTGAAGAGAACAGGAGCTTTCCCAGTTTGGGTTTGAGCATTTGTCACATGAACAGCAGCAATGTGATATTTTGATTTGAAGCGCAGAGGTAAAGAATATGGCGTAATGGTATGTTTATTGCATTTTTATAAAATATTGCTGCGGTGCACATAAAAAAAAAATAGAGGCACACAAGGAAGAGACACACATTAACTAAGGCATATTTAGGATTAAAGGGTTAATAAGAAGTTGACAAATTATTAAGCCTTTTATGAACACATTGTTTGGCTTTTGTGTGACATCAGCATGTACAGTAATTTTTTTGGCCCTAATTACCTGTGTAACCATGTAGTCTTTCTGACTATTAGTACCTGCACTGATGTGGTTGGATGTAATGAGCAGGTGCTTGTACTCCAGATCTCTCAGCTAGAATTACCTTACACATGCGTTCCCGCTGAAAGATAGCGTCTCAATATGACCTTCGTACAAAAGGCTGTGTTGTTCGACGTTCACTTTTCTCTGTTTGCGTTGCTAACATCCCTCGACTTTTCTTTTTTTTTTTTTTTGTCTTTGAAGCTTTAAGGCAAAACCCAGACTTTGCTCTTCTGTATGTCTTTTCCACGCTGATCGCTACTTTCCAGGATGGGAAGGTGCGGCAGGTTTTTGGTGTCTGTCAGCAGTGTTTGAGGTGTACCACTCTGTTTAGAGAAGGGAGATTACAGCCAAGCCCACTGTTTGTGTCACAGGGTTTTGTCTAATCTGTAGGAGTGTGTCAGGGCACATCAGTACCATCACATGACCTGCTTTTAAAGTCGCTGCAACGTATACGAGTCCTAGATTCCAGAGCTGAGAGTTCCTTTAAAGCGACTGCAGCTGCCATTAACAGGGCATTAAAATGAATTAATTCATTATATGATCATATGTTCATGCCACTTATGTATGTCATGTTTCATTTATCCAAATAGAGCTTTACATGCTTATATTGTATAGCACTTCTTTTTGTGGCCTCTCAGAGACCTTAAGGAGCTCTCAAAGTGCTAAAAAGAGTTAAAAACTAAAACTATTCGCAAGTTGAAATTAACATTTGAACTTTAAATAACTGTCAGCACATCTATTATGGAGGAGTCCTCCAGTTCAACGGTACCTCATTGTCCCTTTATTATCTCTTTCTGTATTATTTCCACTGTATGAGACTTGTAGCATTTATTCATATATACATTTTGCATTTCTAACCCTCTACGTGTTACTTACTTACATTGTGTTTTATTTGTGGTTTTTACTTTTACTTAAGTAATGGATTTAGTACTTTGCAGTTCGGTTTAAAATAAGTATGACTCATGCTTTTCAGAGAGAGCTTATTCTGCCCTTGAACTGTTTTTCTTGGTTTGGTTTGGTCTGTGATTAACATCCTACATATCCCCTTTTTCCTCCAACCGCAATTGTTTTTGTCTATTTGCCTTTTCTTTCTGGTGTAGTTTAGTTTAGGTTGGTTGACTTTGTTTGGTTTTTCCTTTCTTCACTCTAACCGTGTCCTTGTCTTTTGTGTGTCAGGTCCAGGGTGTAAGGGGGAGCAGTCGGTCTCGGAGCTCCAATGCCAGTGGACATGCAGCCACACCAGGGGCTGTATCACTATGAGACCTCACCCAGCCAGCCCTCCAGAGGGTAAGACAGCAGTTAGCATGCGCAGCGTCCTCACTCATTACTCACAGCTGTTTTACACAAGGAAAATATAAAGGATAGTTCAACAAATATACTTGATTTCTTGACCGATTCCACTCTCATGTCTGAATGTGAAACACAGATCTCGATTACAGGCATGGTTAGCATAGCTTCTCTTGTGTATCTTGTTTGTGAAAACCATACAAGACCAAAAAAGTCAGAAAATTCTTATTAAAATTAAATTAAAATTATAGGATTTCAGAGGAGTTACGAGTTGAGCCAAACCAAAGCTGGGTTTTTTGAGGCTGATACCGATACGAATATTTGAGAGTCAAAAGCATCAAAGACCAGTATATATTACCTGTTATTCTTTCTCTTTTTTTACATACACATGCATTTTTGAAAGGGGAACCCTACATTTGTTATCAAGAATTATGACAAATTGTAACACTTTGCATTTGGTAAAATGCCAGATGGACGACAAACTATGTAAAAACTACTGTTTCTAAGTTACTGCTAAAAAAAAAAAATCTTGGCATTTCTGTACCACAATTTTTGTTTCATTTTTCATCCAACAAAGACGTCAACAACAATATATCTGACATAGCAAATATAGGTTGAGCCCAGCAGGTTAAGTCGGGATTAGCTAGACCTATTTCTTGACAAACAACAGCACTGGACTGATATAGTCAGTGAGCACAGCTTTTGGTATGAACTAGCAACACTCACACACTGTACAGCAGGGATGTTATGACTATAAAGCTTTTGGTGGGCATAATTTTTATAACTTGACAAGACAGAGGCCAACTGTTTTCTCCTGCTTTCAGTCCTTATTCTAAGATTGATATCTTCTCATCTTACCCTCGGAAAGAACATGACTATGCTTACTCCTTAAAATGTTGAATTATTCATTAAAATGTTGGGCTGGACTTTTCTTTCCAGTTTTGTTGTATTTTAACCACAGCTACTCTTCTCACCTAACCTTTTTTTTTTTTTTTTGCAAGCTTGCCATTTACCAAACAACCCTGAAATCTCAGCAGTCCCTCTCTAGAAAGCAGGGATGATACTCACAAGCTCACAAACTGTTCCTATTTTAATCTCACAGATATTCTGAGGGTGCAGAAGCCCGCAGGTCTTGCTGCAATTGTTATGGACACAGTACTAGCTCAGCCCCTCACTCCTCCCTCTCCCCCTCCCTCCCTCCCTCCCTTCCTCATGCCACCCAGGTTGCGGGTGGACTCGGCCTCTCTCTGACAGCTGCTAATTACAGGCTGACCAGGCCCTGCTGCGCTCTGCATGACTGCCTCGCGCCCCGCTCAGGTTACCCAGAGTGAGGGAGAAGCAGAGAGAGATGGAGAGAAAGGTGGCTGGGCAGGACGGAGAAAGACAGAGGAGCAGGAGGAGGAGGAGGGAGAAAGGGAAGAGGAGATAGAAAGTGACAGAAAGGACAGAGGGGGTAGAAAGAGAGGAACAGAGAAGCTGAACAGAAGGGATGAATGGGAGAAGAGAAGGAGTGAGAATAGAAGGGAGATAGATTCGGGGGGCAGCACAGTGGATTAGAGAGGACAGATTAAGCTCCTGTGTGGAATACATGTTGTGGTGAAAGAATTAAAGAAACTGAAAGGACGACTTAGGAGAAGGTGGATAGATGAAGTCTGCCCCTTCAGGAGAGGAGCGAGAGGGGCAGAGAGGAAGAGAAAAAAAGATTTTGAACTAACCAGTGAGACTGACGAAAGGTCAGAGAAAACACTGAAACTCATAAGAAGACTGGAAAGTTCCAATGAAGCTTCTCTTGTCTAGTTTTATAGGGGAAAACCCAAATGAGTAAGTTTCCACAGTGTAGATGAGGACAGGGGCTATACGCCATCTAGTGGTGACAAGGAGACATCACAAGAGATTAGAGGAGAGTTCAGCTCCTCAGACAGTGTACCACCTCTAAAAAAAAAGCTCTGTTTGTATATTATTCTAAGATTATGTCTCATAATTCAATATTGTGTTTCCTTGTTATTCACAGCCTAGTCCCATCAGACCAGTCTCCTTATAGTGATGTGTCCTCGATGCGTGCCCCGCACCTCAACGGCCCTCCCCAGGACTGCCGCACGATGTATAACCCCATGACTCCCAATATGAGTCATGGATCAGGACCAGGACAGGGGATGGGTCACTGCATGGATCAATATATGAGGCCACCCCAGGCCCCACCGCCACACAGTATGATGGGCCACAGGGGCATGCCGCCCACAGAGGGTGAGTCACAGTATCTTTTTACGTACCCCTTGATCACACAGCTGCTGCTGATTTGGGCTTAAAGGTACCTGAGAGAGTGAGTAAGAAACAGAGATCACCCAGATTTCTACAATAGGAAAAATCTGCAGTCAACAGAAGACTGTTTGTTACGCGTCCGTCACTCCGCGGCAGCTTAAACGAATCTAAAATGCTCAGTTAGCTTTAGGAGAGGTGAACCAGAGATTAAAAATCAGAACTTGTTTACTTAAACTTAAAAACTCAACTTTAAAAAAGCTGCTTGTTGTGTGGCCAACCCCGACGCAAGTGGCTATCCTTTCTGACTGAATCAATTAGTATTGGTTAATGCATCAGACAGCAGGTCCATATGATGTGTGGTTGAGATTTTGAACATGTGCAAACTTGCTACTCTGTGAATTACAGTAACACAGACAATCCTTTGTCTGCCTCACTAGCTTAAAAGATGTTAATGTAGATCTTGGCAGTGAAATGTTTCTCTGTCCTTAATGTCTAACAGGTGGCAATAGCACCCCCTACTGTAACCAGAACAACATGATGTCCGCTCATCACAACTTCTGCCAGATTCAGCCAGGCTCTGATCAGATTGGCTCAGGCGATGGTAAAACATACACTCCCCACTGTTTCCTTTAAGTATAAATCATGTCTTTAGCTGTCTTGAAAAGATAAACTAACGCCGTTGTTCTCTCTGTCCCCTGTTTTCCTGTTAGGCTCGAGGTTCTCCACACCTCGTTCCATGCTGAAGCTGAGTAAAAAGAGGGCTCTGTCCATCTCTCCTCTGTCTGATGCCAGTGTAGACCTGCAGACGGTGATCCGGACTTCACCCAACTCCCTGGTGGCGTTTGTCAACTCTCGCTGCAACCCCAATGGGGCCAGTTCTTATGGCCATCTCTCTGTGAGCGCCATGAGGTCAGACATTTCTCTATTCTATATGAAGCACAAAAATCCAACGAAATCTACATATATTACCTCAGAGTAGTAGGAGCTAATACACAAAATATCTGCGTCACATTGCCTGGTTTTAAAATGCTGTACAATACACAATGTTTTACTTCAAGGCATGAAGTGTGTTGTTTGTTCCTCTCTGCTCATTTGGCCACATCAGCACACCAATATTTATCATCCAATATTTATCCTGTACTTACCAACACCAGTCTGGTCTGAGTGTGAGGTAATTGCATCCCTATAGCCACCACAGATGGGTAAGGAAAAACAGTAACTGCAGGTGAACTGCGGTGAAATCAATTAAAAAATAAATCAAAACTTCAGCAGTGCTTGTTGCCCCAACTTGAGAACTGCAAGCTAGCTCAGCAAATATTGTGATTTACTGTAGGTGTTCACACAAATGAGGAAAATAATGAAAGCAAATAATGAGGAAAAAGTTGACTAAACCTACATATTTGAAAGAAAACAAGATTGTCAGATATTTATTTGTCCATAATAAATGTGCTTGTTCACGTGTATATTTTACTATTTGAGGAAAGTGGCCGCTGGTTGTGTTAATTTTGATTGTACTGTCTTCTTTCTGTTATTCCACAGCAGTCCGTCTCACTGCTATTCCAGCAATATAACCTGCCAGTCCAGGCAGCAAGGGTCTATGTATGGCGGAGGCGGGGTGACGCCTCTGGGTGGACACACACCAGGTCCTTGTCAAGCTTCCCGCTTACCTCCCCACAATCCTCGGCTCCACGCTCCGCCCAAGCATGGACATGTACGTCGACTGTCTCTCTCTCACTTTACAAAGCAATCAGAGCAATTCAGTGTCAGTGCACCCTCTGCCTATGACAGCTAGGATAGGAGGTGGGAAAGACAGCGACAGGGAACATGATGGTGATATGATGTGTTTTGTTTTGTAGCTGAAGACGGAGCCAGGCCTGGGAGGTGTGATGGATGGTATGAATGTGAAGAGCTTGGAGGAGAGGTCAGAGGGAGATGTGGCCAGTCCTTCGTCCACTGGCACTCAGGTATAGTCTTATTCTCACAAGTGGTTTTCACCTTCACACTTCACATTTTAGTTTTGGCATTCGATTTCTCAAGAACACATGCAGCAATATAAAAGGATTTGTCTGTGCCATATGTTGAAGTGAAGTGAAGTGAGTCAGATTGCTCTTGGTAAACATGTTTGACTGTAATAAGCTCGTACTGCAGGTGTTGTCTTGTTGATCAGCAGTCAGAGCATGCAAAGAAAGAAAGTTTGCAGCCTTCACAGCCACAGTTTTTATGTAGCTGAACATAACTGGCTGATATCTGATATTATATCTTGTATTGTAGGATAAATTCTTGTAAGATAATTGCTGTAAATTTTATAAATGTGTTTGTACCCTTTTTTCTTAAACTTGAATCATGAGCTTCTGGTCTATTCTCATGTTTCATCAGGACCCTCTCCTGGGTCTACTGGATGGCAGAGATGACCTGGACAAAGAAGACGGGAAGCCCGAACAAGAAGCCATCTATGAAACCAACTGCCACTGGGAGAGCTGCAACAAGGAATTTGACACACAAGACCAGCTGGTTCATGTAAGAGACAGATCAACTGATGCAGAAAATACAGCGTTTTTAAGCAAAAAGATGATATCTAGAGTACACCACTTATTAATATATCTCTGTCTATCTGTTTACTCAACAGCACATCAACAATGAGCACATCCATGGAGAAAAGAAAGAGTTTGTGTGTCACTGGCAGGAGTGCTCCCGAGAACAGAGGCCTTTCAAAGCCCAGTACATGCTGGTGGTTCATATGCGCAGACACACAGGAGAGAAGCCACACAAGTGCACTGTGAGTTTCTGAGCTGCTCTGTTTTTGTTTGTGTCTTTGTCATCTAGATTTTTTCACAACTTACTAAAACACAATAACGAAAAATCCAGCTGCTGCAATGCAGTCAAACATTGTTTTTGCTATTTTATATATATTTATATATATATTATATTTTCGTTGTGTATTGAACGTTGATCTTAAAAAATACTGCCAATTTAGCTTCACTAAGTGAGGGAGAACTGTCCTCTCTCCTCTGTTGATAGTATAACACCTAGCTAATTGATTTCATCAAGCAATGCTATAGATCCTCTTTTACCTCTTTGAAGAGCATGATGGTTTTATTTTCAATATGAGGCATGTTAATTAAGACTTTCAAGAGACTTGCACAAATCATTAATGCAAGGAGAAAAGGGTTAATAAATCTTATAAAGCTCATCTGATTATACTTAATTTACTGTAGAAAATACAATATGGCATTTAAGACTGTAGGCCTGCAGCCTTCATAGCTTGTTGCATTGTGGCTGTTGTTATAAAACCGTTTTTCTATATATTTCTGTTTTAGTTTGAAGGCTGTAATAAGGCTTATTCTCGCCTGGAGAATTTGAAGACCCATCTGCGCTCTCACACTGGAGAGAAACCATATGTGTGTGAACATGAAGGCTGCAACAAGGCCTTCTCCAACGCTTCAGACCGGGCCAAGCACCAGAATCGAACTCACTCCAATGAGGTATTGTAAAGTAATCTTGAGTGAACAATACTTTGACAGCTAACTTTATTTGCTTTTTAAATATAATATTAACAGTGATATATATAACAAAAAATGAAGAATGGTAAACTACTACTTATGAGAGACTGTTTCAGTATCAGTAATGTTGCACTAAGGTAAATTATGGTATACAAGAGTGTGAACAGTCAAATGAAACTTTGTGTGCTCTTTTACAGAAACCATATGTATGTAAGATCCCTGGCTGCACTAAGCGATACACAGATCCAAGCTCTTTGCGTAAACATGTGAAGACAGTGCATGGCCCTGAAGCCCACATCACCAAGAAGCATCGTGGAGACACAGGACCTCGACCTCCTGGTTCAGCTATGACCCCTGGAGGCCAGAGCTCTGAACTGCTGCTGGAGAAAGAGGAGACACGCCGAGAGGATTGCAAACTGTTGGCTCCAGAGACTGCCCTTGTAAGTGATACATTTTAGGTCCTTTAAATATGAGAAAATAAACAAAGCTCCAATATTAAAAGCACTGCTTCCATAGTTTTTGGGCCATTAAGTACAAATCATATAACATTAACATTTCTGCCTTTTAAAGGGTTGTCAGTAATTCAAAGTATACATGAGAATAAACCACATTACTTCTTTCAGAAATCCCAGCCAAGCCCTGGTGGTCAATCATCCTGCAGTAGCGAACGGTCTCCACTGGGAAGCGCCAATAACAATGACAGCGGGGTGGAGATGAACCTTAACGCGGCTGGCAGTCTGGAGGATCTCACGGCCCTGGAGGATGGAGTTGCAGGTGGAGGCGGTGGAGGAGGAGGGGAGCCAGGAAGTGCAGGAGGAACAATGGGAATGTCAGCACAGGCTTTGAAGAGGCTGGAGAACCTGAAGATTGACAAGCTGAAGCAAATACGCAGACCAACCCCTCCTTCCCGCTGTACCAGTAACAAGCTACCTTCAATTCCTGGTATGATCTATGATAAATTGTATTCTTGCAAGATAACGGACTGATCAAAGATATCTAAATGAACTATTTAGTTTGAATTGGTTAACTCTTAACTGTTTTCTCCTTCTGGATGTTAATTTTCAGGTCCTGGGGAGAATATGGGAATGTGTGCGCCTTCTCCACTCCTCTCAAACCGACGAGTAATGGAGCTGTCCAATCACGAGTTAGGAGGTGGCACATCGATCGGCTGCTCTTCTAATGACAGGAGAGGAAGTGGCACCAGCAGCCTAAGCTCCGCATACACCGTTAGCCGTCGATCCTCCATGGTGTCTCCTTACCTGTCCAGTCGGCGCTCCAGTGAGGTCTCACAAATGGGAGGAACAGCAGGTGGAGGATGTCATCTCCTTGGCCCAGAGCAGAGTGGGGGAGATCCCCTCTCTCCTGAGACCAATCGCAGAGGAGCTCCATGTCCTGGAGGAGGAGGATTGCCAGGTCTTCCTAATTTAACGCCCGCCCAGCAATACAGCCTAAAGGCCAAATATGCTGCAGCAACAGGTGGACCACCACCCACTCCTTTACCCAATATGGAGCAGACAGGTACGCCAGGGAGAAGAGGAGGTGTTTTGAGCGAGTACCAGGGCCAGCCTCTGCCACCTTTCCTTCAACAAGGTGGTCCACGTAGGCACAGTGCCAACACAGAGTATGGTACTGGTGTCATCTACCCTCACCAGGCTCCAGGTAACAATAGCAGGCGAGCTAGTGACCCCGTTCGATCAGTAGCAGACCCGCAAGCTCTCCCCAAGCGCTTCAATAGCCTTAATAATGTAGCCATGATGGGCCGAAGGAATGCATTGCAACACCGCGGCTCTGAGACCAGTCTTTCCCGCCACTTGTACTCTCCTCGGCCACCTAGCATCACAGAAAATGTAATGATGGAGGCGATGGGTATGGAGCCCCACATTGCCTCTGTTGATGCCAGAGATCGTTCCTTGATGATGCTCCCTGGAGAGAGAAACTTCATGGGATACCAGCAACAGCATCAACCTCTTGGAGGAGTTGGAGGTGGAGGTCCTCTTTCAAATCAACTGTCACCAAGCCATGATTCTCTGAGCTGCCCTGACCAGGCTTACATGCAGGGGCACTACCAGAACCAGGGAGGGGAGGTTGCCTCCAGGGCTGGTGGAAATCCAATAGGCCAAGCAAGGCCCATTCATTCAGAGGGCATGTCTAATACGCTTCTCCAACAGGCTGAGTACAGTATGAGCACCTGCCAGCTCAGTCCCTCGGGCCCCCATTACCCTAGCATAGGTCAGGGTGGTGACACTGGGGGCCAATGGAGTGATACCCACAGCCAAATTCAATCTTCCAGCCATGCTCTTCAGAACCAGCGAGGCATGCAGTATTCAGATCCTAGCCTGCAGCCTCAACAGACACAGGCCCACTTCAACAATCAGACTGGCCTTTACAACAGTCCTGATGGAACCCACAAACTCATCATCAAGCCTGAGCAGCAGTTCCACCCTGGGATGGGTGGTGGAGATGCCTGTCAAAGTGCTAAACTCCAACAGCAACGGATGCTCCTCCAGCAGAATCAGGGTTACCCACAACAGGCAGGCCAGGTCATGATGAGGAGCTCTAACAATCCCAGCTGTGACTTTCAAGGGCAGAACCAGAACTCCTTCCCCAGTGGAGGGGGCTTGAGCTTAGGCTGTCCTGGTAATGCGCTTTCAGATGGGCAGAGATCGGAAACTCCCATGTTACAGGTGAAGGAGATGATGGTGAGGAACTATGTACAGTCCCAGCAGGCACTCATGTGGGAGCAGCAACAAGAACAGCAACAGCAGCAGCAGCAGCAACAACAACAGAGTGGAATAAAACCTCCACCCCTATCTGATAACATGGATATGAATGCCCAGACAGCAATGATGCAGCACAGTCCACAGCACCAAAACCAGAATCTTTACTCAAGCCAGCCCTATACACCCTACCCCAACCAGAACCTGGTCATGAGCCCTCCAGCTCACAGCCGAGGGCCCAGCTCTGTGACACCTAAAGACCAGCAGCTGACAAGTCTCCAAGGATTATGTTATGGCCAGGATATTATCGTGGCCCCAAGGCCTCCTCAGGGACGGAAACCTCTCAGCCGCCAAAACAGCCTGTCACAGGTAGGAGGAGTCTACTTGGGCAGCCCACCCCACCTCAGCCCTGTCCACTCAACTTCCAGCCCCAGACGAGGGGTTCGACTTCCTCCAGTTCAGCATCCACAGCACCCTCAAAATGAATTGTTCTCTCCTTCGAATAACAACAACATGTACTATTCGGGGCAGATAAGCATGGATATGGAGAAACACATGGACACCCAGAATGGACCTTGTCTCAACCAACAGCACAGTATGGGGTCCAATTTAGACCCAACAAATGGCACAAAGTCTGCCCCCTTAGCTCCCTATCCTGAATCTGGCCCCATCTCCAATGCCTTAGAAAACCTGGATTTGGACAATGCTCGCATAGACTTTACCTCGATCATCGATGATGCTGAGTCTTCCTCGTTCAGCCCAGTCAACAATCCCCTTCAGGGTCAACCAGGGTCTTCCTCCCAGGCCTCTTCCCGTCTCACCACTCCCCAGACTTCCGTCAGCCTAGCTGCAGGCTCTGGCCTGTCCAACATGGCTGTGGGCGACATGACGTCTATGCTTACCTCGCTGGCTGGGGAAAATAAATACCTGAACACACTGTCTTAGAAGAAGACCACCTTTTTCCAGACTAACAATCAAGTAGAAGCCTTAGCCAGTTCTTAATGTTTTGAGATCCCACATGGAAATACGTAGCCCAGTACCCAGAGATAACCAGCCTAGAGTTTAAAAAACTTAAGTGCTATAGTGAGTTTCCCTGGTTCATGGCAAGGAAGCCCATTTAGAGTAACACACTTTTGAGTTCATCATTTCATGTAATGAAGTCTGGGCTGCCCCATAAGTCTTTCTACATAAACCCAACACATTAACCCATGTTCAAGCCAGGATCATGAACTGACCTGAGGTCTGTCTGTTACTAGACAGCCATGTAACAGAAATAATGATGTGTTGTTATGTGTTTTGGTTACAAATTGAGACTAAGCTACTCGTGTGACCCCATCACAGGTTTCTTAATTGAATCCCCACCCAAAACCTTAAAACCAAAGGTGCCTGATCAACCTCCCTCGCTGTATTGTTCCTTCGCTGCCTTGGTACTCTGTATTTTTCTGTGCCTTACTAAAAGACACAGAGCCTTATGCCTGATATGATACTGATACTGAACTTTTTGCAAACAGGCATTCCAGTCACATAGGGCTGTGGCAACAGTGGAGCAGAGAAGGATGTGTGTAAATAAGTTTTATATACATTTATATATGTTGTGTATATGACAATGAGACAGTGGATAAATCATCACCTGTCTTGTGATAGACTGCTTGGATTCTGAAGGCCAATGTTCAGGCATCAGGAGTTTGTGAGATGGTTGTTCGAAGACCTGAGTGAAGACTAAAGATGTGCTTTTTAGCGATGGAGAAATAATTTCTCGGTGCTACTAAATATTAATCTGTATTGCTAGGGATTTCTTCTTTGTCATGAACAGCACACTCTTTATAGTGGCATATCAGTATTCCCACACATGCACAAATGCAGTCACAGACACACACACACACATAGCCTACACACAGACACTCAGGATTTGTTGGTGTTCGAATCTTTGGTATTCAAATTACATGTGTGTTGTAATTGCCTTTCCAGACAGAGAGTTTGCACTCCACATGTTTACTGTAAGTATTCCTGTAGCAGCTGTGTACTTTTTTTTTAGTGGTGTTTATAATTGCAAAACAGAAAGGGCCTTGTTCTTTCTAAGGTACATACATGGGGGTTAATGAGTAAATCTTATATAATATGTGTAACAATCCCATCTACATTACAGTATGTCTGATATATTCAAACATAATGCCTTCACTCAACATTAGCCCAGACTACGACTCGTACATGACTCAGCTGAGGATGATGGCTATTTTTAATGGAAACCTGAGTCAGCTAGTTTGTATCTGTTAACAGATCAGTGATAGTTGCCTATATTGAGAAACACAGGTACATTCATACGACAGTGTTGCTGCACTTTGGCTCTAATCCCAAAGAGGAGTTATTTGGACATTTCTGCATTACTAATTTAGGACAGGGGATCAAGAAGCAGGAAAATTATCACTCGCTACCACTGTATTAAAATACATATTGTTACGTGTACACTGAGGTACGTTTGTGCGACTATTGAACTGTATCATTCAGCAGATGGCTGCAGCTCTTGGTAGGAGAACTAATTTTTACACTGTGGCTTTGCACTGACTACAGCACTGTGTGGAAAGGTCTCTGTCTCGTATGACTATTCACATGAACCTCATTTTGATAGCGACAAAGAATCATCACAGTATTTTTTCTTTAATAGTCATTCAAGAACACATCTGAGCACAGCTACACTCAATACGGACACACTAAAGCATCGCTGAAGCCTTTTATGGGACTTTTTCAGAATAAAACACTAGCGTCACTTCAAAATTTGCTAAGCATTAGCAGGAATGAACATTTCTTCAAGTGTACAACCTACCAAAGACACCTTAAAATGACTGAGAAAAAGATGCACAAATAGTCTATTTTAACACTAACACTAACACTAGCAATAAGGGCATGAACAATGACTGATAGTGCTGTTCTTTAGAATGTATGAGATGTTTTGTATAAAATTATCTTTTTATATTAATGAACTTTATGGACATTGCCTTCTATGTGTGTGTGTGTTTTTTCTTTTTGTTTTGTTTTGTTTTGTTTTGTTTTTTAGAACTGTCATCCTTTATTCTGACTTTTTTGCTGGCAAAAGAATATCACCTTTAGCAACAGAAAGCTATAATAGTAGCATTAACTATAATAGACAAAAGCCAAGTGTTATATTTTGTGTACAATTTTCTACATTTTTATACAAATGTGCTATATTTTACCAGTTTATGAATAAACATGTTCAGTGGGATGGATGCAGAATGTTTGTCAAACTTTTCTTTGCATGTCTGTTTCATTACAACACACACTGGTAGTGCTGGGTTGCTGTAATGAGCCCCATTTTACACAGTACTTCAAAGATCATTTCATCCCAGTTTTATATCACTGTAATTTTAGAATGAGGAGTCAAAGATCCATAGTCACAGTTTCCAGGTAAATTCTGGGTTTAATCTGCTGGATGACATCTGTTTCTGTGCCTGGTGGATTAATGCAGTGATTCATTTCCTCCAATAGAGTGCAGCACAGCCTGAGATCAAGCCTAGATAGCCAACAGTACTTCTCTTCTATTCACTACAAATGAAGCCCCAATAGGATAACTTGGATGCTGCACACTCTATAAAGTCTATCACCCCTGTAAGCACTAAATCTGCATTCTGCATAACTGTGATCCAATGCTGTTTTACTCCCAAATTACTTATAGTCTAACCAACTGACCAAGCAGAGGACTTTGATCCTAAATCATCCTCCTTTTTGTCATTGTCCCTAATTGGAAAAAGTCTTGTTATGAATATGATTTAGACCTGCCTGTCACGGCAGCCTATTATGAGCTACAGTGATCTGCAAGGCTCCTAGAAGTAAGTGAATTAGCATTAAAAATGGCTGCTCCCGGTGACATCAGTGCCTGGACGGGCTCACTGTGGTCAGTGGGGACTGGCACTGTGGCCTGCTGAATGCTCTAAGAAAGAAAAACTAACACAAATCTTGCTCGTAAAATATTATCAACATGACATCGCTGCTTTAAACGACATCGGATAGAGTGGTGGTGGGAAACTTTGGGGAAGAAACAAGTTAAAAAGTTCATATACACGATAGTGTTTCATATGACACTGTACACTGGTGGTTCCCAATCTTTTTGGCTTGAGACTCCTTAAAGTGAAGTCATGTCTATTTGTGACCTCACATTACAGGATATGGTGGTGTGGAAGTGAGTTATGAGCAGTGCGACCAAAGAGTGATTTTCCCCTCAGATTGAAGCAAATTTAGAGAAAATAAACCTAATTTTGTGTAACAGAAGTATTTATTTTCTCTCTCTCATCTCTTTAATCTTAATGAAGTATCCCTGTGCCAGGTTGGAAACCACTGCTGCACACATCATGACAGCGAAGTAGGCCAAAATGGCCAAAACAGATAGCTTAATTATAAATAACTATAATTAATGATATGTAATTACACCATTGCTACTGAAAATATCCATCTCCTTTGTTTTACCAGGAAGTTGAAGGGTTAAAACCGTAAAAAGATACTGTAAGAATATGCTGTTAGCCTAGCCTAGCCTAGCCTGTAGAAACAGGGCTGGCTTCTCCATCTTGTCCGTTAATTTTGTCACTTTGTACAACACCTCGTCGCGTGCTAACGCTGCCATTGAATATGCTATATTTGGAGGGCTTAAAAAAGGATTTACAGTAACTTTTTAATGTAATATTTTTAAAATTGTATCACCACCATTACTTTTTACAGCGTTGGCTCCTTTTTGGTTCAGGGGCCCCAGTGTACTTGGACTATATTGGCATTGTGGTGTTGTGGCATGGCACAGTAGACTCACGGCAGCCACTACAGCCTGGCAGTGATGCTAAAGTTGACTCATTTGCTCCAAGGCAAAGGGGAAGTTCTCCTGAAGAACTACTGATTTGCAATCTGGCATATCCACATTTGTTATTTGAAACAATAGCTGAATCTCCACAACAGGGTCAAATAGAGTGTTTTATACGCAGGGTAGCAGGCAGATAGGAGACGGAAGGAAAAAAGAGTGGCATTTTACAACCTAGTTTTATAGCTACAGCCTGGATGCACACATTAGTGCAAGAAACAACTAATCTTATGGCTGCTAAAGGCGCATGCACCTTAAATCTGAAGAAGTCACCCTTTAGAGGCATCAGGAGCAGGCTATCGAATAGGCCTGCTGTATTTGTTTAATATTCCTTTTTTTTGACACAGTTACATACATTTCAAATCTATAGCAGGGTGACCTTCACTGATTCCTTTCTTCAAAATGGACATTTCAGAAACATCGTCTTGTCTGCTGCCTCAGGCCAAAGTAATTGTTATGCAAAATGAACATAGCTCCTCTTTCACAAAATTAGAGAGTGTGTGTGTGTGTGTATTTTTAATTATATAGCTGAACAGGTTGAGTTTGAGCTTCGAACGTAAAAAGTTAGACGGCACTGATGCACAGATTGTCGTCGACCCTACAATGTGATCTCCACTTTTTTTTTTTTTTTTTTTTTTGTAGTTACAAATGGAAATGCCTAAATAAGAACTGAGTTTTTCAAATGCAAAGAAGTGGGCAGCATAATGACTTTTCTCTTTTCTTGTCTTGCCATTCAGGGGAAGGCTTTTCTTTTCCTTTGTCACTTAGGTTGGCATATAATTAACTCCTGCTTAATATGCTGTTTAAGGGCTCTCCTCCCCATGCAAGAAGCTTTGAACCCATAGACCGCAGTCAGGGACAAAACCCCAGTGGGACTGCTTCCTCCATGCTCCTCCTTGTGTGTGTGTGTGTGTGTGTGTGTGTTTCTGTTTGTGTGTATGTGTGTGCGGAGGTAGTTGTTTTAACAAGACAGTAGAAAGCTCAAACTATAGCACCACAACATTGTGGTGTCCTTATTTTACACCGCACAACTATTAAACCAAAATAAGACTGTGCACAAACATTCAATATACCAATCTTAGTCATAGTCATCAGTAATTAAATGAAGAAAAAAAACTAAATGGTGCATTAACAAAATCCATCTATAAGAAGTGCGTTAGAGTAGAGTGTGTTTGTGTTTTAAGGTAAACTATGCTGTGGTTGATTTATTTTATTTCTGAACGGTTAAACTCAACAAAAGAAGTGCAGGATGGCACTTTTTTATGGTTAAGTTCAATAAACAACAAAACCTACAACATGTCAGGCATGTAACAAACTTTAACTCTATACGATACATTAAAACAACTCGAGCCTGAATCTGAAATTTACAATTTGATTTGATTTGAGTGAAAACATTTCCATTTTCCAATCTGAAGCTCTGGTATTTATACAAAGACGTATATGAGCATAACTTAAAACAGCTCCCAGGACCTTTGCAGCACCTCTGCACCTCTGTGACCCTCATCTGTAGCAAAGTTTATTGCCCCCATCACGTCCACCTCCACTCCTCCCTTTTTTTTTTCCTCCTCCATCTCCTCTATCCATCCCACCACAAAGAGCCGTGATGACCCTTCTGTCCCTCTCTTTCTTTGGCCCTCCCCACCTTCAGGATGCTTTCTCTTCCAGAATCCATTAAGAGTCAAACCCCCAGCAGCCCCAATGGGTAAAGGAATGAAGATGGGGAGGGGGTGTATTTTTATTTTATTTTATTTTATTTTAACATGAGCTGATTATGTAGGAAACAGCTTGTGTGACCTTGAGCTGATGCCTTGTAGAAAAGGATGAGGTGGCTGGAGTTTAATAATAACAGCTACATGCGCCTTGAAGTTATGTTATCTACTCTTATTATGTTTTGAAGTTATCTACTAAATTGGTTTATTATATAAAATATAAGATTTATGACCTTATGACTCACTGTGGTCTTATTGTGCTCTTGTTTCATGTCCCATGGACAATAAACAATGAAATTCTGTTGACTTCTTTTTTTTTTATCCTAATCTGGTATGATAGTGCTATATTAAGTCTTTTTATATGCCTTTATAATGTAGTTAACACCTAGAATCATTGTATAATTACAAGTTTATCAAGTGAATCTGATGTTTGTAGCAAGTAATTTGTTTTGAACCTACTTCTCTAATCTGTCTTCACTGTGTCAGAGTGTGTTTACTCCGCACAGACTAGGTTACATTATGCGCCGTGAAAAAAGCTACCCGGCTCGCTTTTATTATCTCACAGAGTTGCTAAGAGGTGGGGGGGCTACTAGAAAGCCAAGGTAGGGGTCCTGAACGCTGCGTTAGAGTTTTATTTTGGATGTTTTTTTCAGTTGCAAAACAGATTACAGTCCAGGTTGCAACACAAAAGACAGTCAATGCACCACTTCCTACAGCCATCCAGGAGTGAATGGGGCACAGGACGGGGTCCACTCCAGGGTACTTGAGCGCAGGTGCGACGTGCATAACAGTCGAGTCATAAAACACGACCGGGAGGTGGAGGTGGTGGGGGTGATCGGAGGGGGTACCTGTTCTCATTAACCTGCAGTTAGTTTAATCTCTTCGTGGTGAAAATGTTGCAAGATGAGCTGCTGGAGTTAACAGCCTAATTTGCACCTCGTCAAAACAGGCTGTAGATCCAAACTTACTAAAAAAAAAAAAAAAAAACTCCGTGTGTGTGTGCAGTGAGGAGTTTGCGCTGCGGCACGGATGCGGATTTACAGCTATAGCATCAAACTGACATAAGTAATGAGGGGAAATAAAAACACTGGGGGGAAATCCAGTATCAACATGTAGATGAATGGACGCGCAACTCGTCGACTAAGTTCTTACAATTTCTAAATATCTTAACAGTTTCAACTTTAGAGCACAATCAGTTAAATTTCTAAGTTTAGTCGCTCGGATTTGAGATGTTTGATGGAGAGAAAAAAAAAAAGTTAAAGCAGCCCAGTGGATGGAGAAAACCAGAACATGGTGATACATCGACGCTCCCGGAATCTCCTCTCTGACGAGGAGGCGCGTGGTGGCGAAGTCGGGACAGTGAATTGACAAAGTGTACCGGGTGTTTCGTTTGAGGCGAAGTGGGGTGGCTTGGTGTGTGAGCACGTCTGATTCCTACTTTGTACACGAGGAAGGTGTGCGTTTAAAGATGCCAAGATCTGACCTCTGGTCCAACCTCTGCTGCTGACATCACTCCTCCTCACGGCTCGTCGCCTCCACTTGGAGTGCCATCAAGGTCTGAGTCTCCCGCTGTGACCGAAGGCGATGCCTCATCACCATTCATTCTCAGGCAGGCACTCAGGACAAACACACACACACGCACAACTCCGCACACCGCTTTTCGCCCCCCAACTGGACAACTTTTTGAACTAAAGCGTGATGATGACAGAAGAAAGTAGGGGCAAACGAAGGAAACAAGCCAACCCGAGGAGGAATCGAGGTAAGTTAAACGTGCAGCGCTGGAAAGTTTTTCTAAGTTGGTAAATGATGCAGGCAGATGTTGCTGCGACGGACAGAAGCTCTCACGCGTACCGTGTTTATTTCTTCTGCACTTGGTCGAAAAACCCTACTTTAAACATTGTATTATCACTGTGGAGCAATTTACCAACAACATTCATATTTTACACACATGTTTCTGCGCTCGTGGCTTAATGCCTTGTAGCATAAATTGCAGGGATGAGCAGTCAACTTTCGTCAGGTTGGCAACCACCGGGATTATTCTACCTGTGCACACAGGGCCTACCTGGGGAAAAGCGTGAAATATAAAAGATGCGAGTTAACAGATTAAATTAATGTTTTGTTAAATCTCTTGACCCGTGTATATTTTATACACCTCAAAACCGTACAAATCCACACGGGTTTGAACCATGTACTGAAGTCAGAATCAGCCTCTTTTTTTTTTTTTGGTTTGGTTTTGTTATTTTGAGACATATTTCATGGTCAAACATGAAGGGCTTCATACAGCTCCTTGTTGTGCTACTTTCCCTTACATGCAGGGTTTGGTTTTGTTGTTGTTCACGCTCAAAGCTTAACCTGCCTCTGAGGCTGAAACTTTCTAGGATCTCTTCCCCTTGTTATCTATATTCTTCACCCTGCCTGCAAACTGATCTGGCATTTCACATCAAGTTTTCATACTGTTTTTCGCAAGTTTTATTTAAAGTAGAGAGTGGACTGCATCAGAAGCAATAGAAGAAAAACAGATCAGCTTCGATTTTTATCTCCTAAATACATTTGATAACTTTTTTTGAGGGGGGGGGGGGGTCAGATCCTTCAACAACTTGCAGGATAAAATCATATATAAATGATGAACTGAAACTTTCCAAAAAAAAATGTACACACTGATAATTTAGTTTGGCTATCTAGTTTTTCTATCAAATACACATGTTTTAAAAGTAAATTTAAAGTAGCCTGTCATGTGCATGTGGAATTAATTCTGCCGCCCATTTCACATTTTAAAGTCTTTCTATAATTCTTACATGTTTGTGACTCCAAAAGAAGAAGTGGAAATCCTTAGCTGACCTGAGGCTTTAGATGATGTCAGTTGTCACTCCCTGCCACAGTTGCTGAGAGGAACTTGTAGACAGTCTGCTGAATTTAGAAACTTTGTTGAGACTTTGTTCTTCATGCTTCAGGTAGTGGCCTTGTTTGCGCGTGGCTCTGAACTCGCAAACAGAAGTAATGATACACACACCTGTGCATGCATACACATCTAAACATTTGTTCTTCAGCGCCCTGTTCACCAGGACTGGGAATTTATGTTGGAATCAAATCCTACATCCCTAAACCAAAAATAACAAAAATCATCCACATCATTGACTGCTTCTCTAACCCTAAATTTAACTTCTTTTTTTTTTTTCATAAAATGGAAATCTAACCTTAAACCCATAAACCTTAGTCTAAATTATTAAAATGCCGATGGGGGGGGGGGGTTATGGATGATGCATGCCAGCCACTGTCCTGCTGCTGGCTCTATATTTAATGCAAAATTGTTGGGTGATGCAGGAAAATCCTAAACAAACCTAACCATTACCCCAAAAGCAAACATACACAGAACACACAGAAAAAACACCGGATTTAGTCGGTCTCTAAGGTTTTTCGTCATCTTGCTATCACTGCGACGATATTATGTCTTCAAAAACATACAGAGACGCACTGCTGGCTTTATTTTTAACTCTCTCGAGGTTCTTGGAAGCCACTGCAAACCAGGCAGTGTGCTTGTTTGTCTCTGATCTGACACACAACTGTCCTAAACCTATTTGCTATAAGCAGCCTGTTTGCTTATATAGTTTATTAGTTTGCTGTAAGTGTTTCCTCATTTTATTCAGAGACGTGTGAAGCTCAGCAGGAGTGTCACCAGGGTGAGATCCCCACTGGCTGCTGCGATAACGGGTCCTTGTGTGTGTGTGTGTGTGTGTGTGTGTGTGTGTTTGTGTGCATGCGTACACACGCACACACACCCACACACACACACACACACACACCCTCTCTCTCTCACCTTTTACTGTCACGTTGCAGTTTGTCGACCGACTGCACTCCATTTCACAAATCAGCACCATCGCACTATACCGTGAAAGCTATCAGCAAAAAAGCACACTTACTGACAAGGAGCTGTCACTTATCAGAATACTAGAAGAAAAAAAAAGTCCAGTCCCTTTAATTCCTGCAGTGATCTCGGAGGAAAGATAATCATCACCACCAGTTAATTTCCAGGAAGTTTGACCATTGAAAGCGTTTAGAAAGTGATTATAAAGAAAAAGGAAAATGATTCTAAATTCATATTTAGTTGAGATGCTAAAAAATGGTAGGTGTCACGTTGAAGCCTGCTCTCTCTTTTTACAATACATTATCAGTTAGGACACATGTTTGGGCTGCTTTTTTCCCCCAGTTGCACTACGGATTGTTAGTGAATCTGCATGCATGCCTGTGTTGATGGCATGCTTATACATAGCATATGTGTATGTCACACATGCGTCAGTACAGGCGAACAAAAAGTCTGCGTGAGTGAGCGCTTGCCTCGTTTACATCCTCATGTCAGCGCAGAAATGTGTGTATTAAAGTTCTGTGTAGGATTTGGAATGTGCTG
The DNA here is from genome assembly GCA_028641955.1 of Protonibea diacanthus. Lineage (NCBI taxonomy): Eukaryota > Metazoa > Chordata > Actinopteri > Sciaenidae > Protonibea > Protonibea diacanthus. Next base: position 12,382,267 of record CM053978.1, on the reverse strand, counting down.
GGCTCGAGGCGGCTCTGTGAGCAGGGAGTTAAAGGTCCTTGATAAAACCAAATGAATTTGGCAGGCCAGACTCATAAGACAGCGATTTTGGGGATCCTTTCCAAACCAGAAGAAAGAGAAAAAACATAGGCTGACTTTTCTTCTCTCTCCAAGGCGCCTATTGATTATGTCTCTGTCTCCCCCAATGAAACTGTCAATGTTCACCAATCTTAAGCAACGCGACGAAATTACTACTCTTCATTCCTGGCTGATTGAAAGCAGCCCTGAGACAAAGGAAGGAAACATATCCATTTGAAATGATGATGCTGTGTTTACTGGCAGTTTTAAGTTTCGAGGAGTGTGAACTAATTAGCTCCAACATTCCCCCCTTTAGGCCTTTATACATATATACATTGTCAGTTAAACCAGTGATTTCTGATACCATGGGGTTGTTTGCCTTATCTGTTTACTGATATTGGTGAAATTCATCCCATATTTTTTAATCATCCAAAGTGTCTTTTGCTCAAACAGAAACCTCTAGAAACAGAGAAGATGAAGCCCATTTTCCTCAACAAAAAGTATCACACTTTCACACTTTTCTTTTTACTTTTCTACTGCTGAATACATTCATAAAGAAATCCTAGAAAATAGCTGAATCTTTATTTCACTTTTTGGAACTTTAATGAAGCATTTTCTAACCTAATTAATTTCCCAACCCTGTGGGTGCAGTACTCTTAGCAGAGGCAACACCATTTAGAAAACGTTATTTATTTATTTATTTATTTAAGTCCTCCGGCTGTGTTATGTACAAGCTTTTCCCCTGCCCTCAAACTCAGCAGGCATCTTCGCCAGAATGACATCCGCACAACTGCCGAGACTCATTCAAACCCTCGCTTTTGAATCAAATGTAGGATTGCATTTCATGAGCACCCTCGCAAACATATTTTGTCCCGTTGCCGTGCGCGTTATGTTTTGTTAGTCCATGAAAAAACCTCCCTCTGTTGTTGAGTTGATGTTCCCTTTTAAGAGAGAGCTTTCTCTCTTCCCTGTTTCCCTCACTCCCTCGTTCTCGTTTTTCTTCTTTTTTCAAGTGCCAATTTATTTAAACTCCTTTCCCCTTTTCTTCTTTCTCCTTCATTGATTTCCAAACCCCAGTCTTTGTATGCAGCTGGGCCCCAGCTGTGTGTCTGTGACTGTGTACGTGTGTGCATACATGTGTGTGTGTGTGTGTGTGTGTTTGTGTGGGTTTTTCTGGCACAGTGCTGCCACACTGAGCATAGCACACTGTACACAAAGGACTCGAGCAGCAAAAAAGAGAGGGAAAAAGAGAAAGAGAGAGAATAGGGGGAAAACATTTGAACGTTAAAGACTGACGCGCTTGTACTGTACAGGGTGGAGGGGCCGGGCCTTTTGGACCGGGCCTACTTTAGCGGCAGATGTATCGGCGCTCTGGGATGAGGGGTGGGGAGAGCGAGACAGCAATGAAGAGCCCAGGCACCACAGTTTATTACCAGGACTCTTCAAGGGGCTCAGCCCAGGCGTCAGAACCAGCGGGTGGGAGGGACAGAGAAGGAAGAAAAGAGAGGAGGATGACAGAGGTGGGGAACTGATGGGGTTGACAGGACTGGAGACAGCGAAAACAGCTCTTCGGCGTGAGAAGACAAGAGATGATGGGGCTGAGGGGCGTGAGGGGTAGAGACAGAAGAGACGCGACGGGCGACAGAATGTGGGAAAATCTAAGTGTTTCCTCATTTGCTCCTCAATGTTCCCACAACTCCAAGTGTCACAGATTTCTCCCATCCTAGCTCTTCTGTATTTGATGCCAGATCTGCACTGCAGTAATGGGGAATCCCTTGATTGAGTCCCTCTGGTATTTTTCACATGTTTATTCGATTATTGCTCATTCTGATGGCTTAGATGTAGCCAAAGTAGTCCCATGTCTTACTGTACGTTCATGCCGCGTGGCTGCCACGCTGTTGATCCACTTCAGGAGGAATTATTTGGAAAGTTTTGCAGTACCATTGCAGCATTAATACACGCTATGGGGATTTCTGCCATATTAGCCCTTGCACATGACTTTCTTCACTATCTTTAGAGTTGTAAGATATCTTTTGTCAAGGTCTTAGAGCAAAATCTTCTCTTCTGCATATTGCAACAAAAAATACTTTCTTTTTCAATACACGGGCAAACAGTCACAATGAAATTCCTCAGTAGATGATGGTGAAATCCGATGTGGTCATCAGAACAACTTATATGGTCCTAATAGACCAGAATAGCACCACGGTGAACACATGACTTCAGTGGAAACTTGAGAGCTGAAACTCTATCTAAGGATCACACTCCTTTAAACTGTAAGATAGCGCTAATAGCCGCAGAGCTGATGAGGTGTGTGCATGTGTTTGTGAGGGTGTATTTACTGTAGGTGTTTGGGTATGCACTTTTCACACGTTTAACAGTAACTGAAGTTCTTGCGGCTTCTCACTCTAATACAGGCATTTCTGTTTTCACATGAAAGGCGTTTTATCTCATAGTGAAGGTTTACTGTAAAGTTTGATGCTGCAAATTGATCCCCTTTCATTCTTGACATATCCCATTTGCAGTGTTATTATTACATTCTTTGTCACTGCACTGGCAAGACTCCTCATCATTAAGTCTATTTGTGGAGCTTCCTTTTGTGCAGACAGCCTTATGCGTTTGATATGCTGCACATGTTTGACAGAAGAAAGAAGTTAAAACGATCCACATAGGCAGGCTCTCTGCACACAATTTATAGATATGTGCTGTTTTATCACACCTCAAATTAAATTTAGAAACCCTGCTTCAGCTGTCATGTATTACAAGGCCCAGATGGGTGGCAGAGAGAGAGAGAGAAAGAGGGGGAGAAAGAAAAAGAGAGAGAGAGAGAGGAGAGCAGCCTGGCAGGCAGGCAGGCAGGCAGGCAGGCAGGCAGACCCACTCAGCTGGCTGAGACTGTGTCAGTATTGGCCATTAAAGGAAAGCAGCAGAATGAAAGAGGAACAGTTTGATATGTGGTGTGTATCAACAACAGACAGGAGTGTGATAGCACTTGTTTAAGATCTGCCTTGATGACCCTTTTATATCACCCCTTTCTGCCTTTATCGTCCATTTTCTTACTGCTTTAATGTTTGCGAGCCAAATATTAATCCATGTTTCACTTTGTCTCGTGTGCGTCTGTCCTTTCACTTACTATTAGCACCACCATTAGCACCGCAGCCCACTAAAAATTATGTAGAACTAAATAGCTGTATCGAAAGAGAAATAATCAATTAAAATGTTTAGCTGTGCATTGCGTTGCGTTGAGTGTCAAACAAAGGGATCTTGTTTCTCAAGACCAGAACATGGCACAAGATGAAACATGTGCTCATGTAAATTAATAGTCCACAGACAGATTGAGTGATTTGGATGGTTTTATTAGATGATATGACGACATGTCGTGATATAGGAGCATGAATTTAAAAACTGCTTTTGCGTGAAATAATAGGATTATTTATGTTAATGATTAATCTTGGGTTAATTGTATAGTCTATAAATGCAGTCTGAAGTCTGTAAAACATAGTACACAGTAAATGTGGAAAATATCTGGGAAATACTGTTTCACAAATTCAACCGTTTGGTTTAGACAAACATCTCAGTCAGGGTATTTTCGTGAACTGTCACATGTACTCTATCTACAAAGGAAAGCATTTAAATGTGACAAATACTCTTTAAACTACTTGTAAACTGTCTATTTAAAGAAAGTGTTGGTGATATGGGTATTACAAGATCCCAGAGCTGATGGTGACAACTTCAGACTGCTGCTTTTATCCAAACAGTCCCCAAAACCTCTAAGTTATTCTGTTTACAATGATGGCCAACACAGACAATCAGCAAATCTTTACACCTGAGAATCTGAAACCAGTAAATGTTTAGCATTTTTGCCTCTGACTTAGGCGATAAATAATTTATCCAAATTAATCAACTCTAAACTTAAAGCCAGACCTTAATATCTCTCTTTGGCTAGTCCAATCAGTGTAATAGAGACACATCATAAAAATTAAATGTTGCATTAATCCTGTGTGTGCTTATTGCCCATGATGGAGATATTAAAGGGTAACTAATTTCTAGCTGGACCTTGTTTTCTGTGTTTTTGTGTCAAAGTCAAGAACTGGGGCAGCCATTGTTGAATTTGGCCCAGTATCGAGCAGCCGCAAAGCAGGTTGCAGTGAAATCCCTCCGGACAATTGAGTATCATTTATGTATGATTTATATTTATGTCCATTAAAACTGCTTATTTTTTGCTACTGACTACCTTACCATGTTGTTGTAAGTGTCTCCTACAGAGAAATGAAACATTCTCTGTATCTTTTCATTTAGATCTGGTGTCGGATGGGGCGTAAATTTTGGCAGCCACTGGTATTGTTGAAATCAGCTAAATATTCGGCCATGACCTTGAAAATCTTTTATATAACACTAAGGTACACTTTCTGTACTCTAACACAACAAACCTCTTCTCTTCACGGCCAGTGCATTACCATGCTCATGTTCTCACTGTTTGTCATGCAACAAGTCACTACACCTGTACCGAGATTTCAGAACAAGTCCTCTCCTTGAGCGTTACTTAATGGGAGCAAACGTTTCATTTCTCTGTTGGGTCGAGTTGTTACTTTGAAAGGACGTAATTTGACGGTGCACGAGTGCCCGCAGGGATTAAATTGCAGCCTGTTTTGCTCTCGCTATATACTGAAACAAATTGTTGTCCCCATTAGTCACTTTGACACAACAGCATTGGACGGTCCAAGCTGGTGCCCTGAATGCCTAACCCTATCCCAAAGTACTTCTCCTTGATCATCAGAAAGGCAGGCCGTCCTGCTGTCCTGCCAAGACCACCATCATAAACTCTCTCTGTAAACAACGGTTGGTACTTCTGTTGGCCCAGGTGAGAAAAAAAAAAAAAGTAAAACTTGGACTAACAACAAGAAAAGGCATGGGAGAAGTCTGCCAGCCGGCTCCCCCTCTTTCCCTCTGTCTCTCTGTACCTGTGATCACCTGGCACCACCACCTTCATCTGACCTGCACACACCGATACTGCACATAGTTACCTGGGAGGGAGTAAACACATTCCACCATGGAGCGTACACACTTCACTGATTTTTAGGCCCACCTGTAACCTTCAAGACTTTAGGTCTTATATTTTACACGCACTGTCTATATTTCTCCCTATCTCTCACTCCCTAACTCCACCTCTCAGTTTGTTTTGCTGGCAACGTCTCATTTAAGTACCACTTCGTCTCCACCAGACACGAAGAAAGAAGAAGGTTTCTGCAGATGCCGTAGTGTCAATACATTTGTTCATTAATTCATTAATTCAGTTAGTTATTCTGTCTGTATTGCGAGAAAAAGCTCTATTAGTTTATGCCTTTAAATGTATGTTTCAGGTCTGATAAGCACACTTGTCAAGTCTTACCTCAGACAAAGCAAATATTTTGCTGTTTGCTAGCAACATGCACTATTAGATCATTCAAATTGATCTCTGGTGGCTCAGGTATGATAAGGAACAGGATCTATACACCGGAAGTATTTTGTGCAAGAAAGGAAGCTGCGCAAATAAATTATTTATCACCATGTAACAGTGTAGTAGATAGTCTTATCTCATCTCTTTTTTAAGAGTTTCTCATGATACGTAATAGGTTATCATGTTTTTATTGGTATTGCAAAATACCAATAAATTTTTAATTTTTTTAATTAAAGAAAAAGCAAGTAAATCAATAAGTAAGGAGGACAAAAAAACATTGTGAAGTACAGAATCGATTCATTTTTTTCTTTTTGGCTATGCACTCGACTTCTATACCTCAGGGAAACGGTGCATTTATGATTATACGGTGCATGTGTCGAGCATTGCAGGAGGGATGGAAGGGAAGGAAGTAAGTCATAAGGCAGCCTGGCAGCATATCAGAGGGAGGTAACGTCATCTAAATGATACAAGTAATAGGTAGGTGTGAATGTGTCCAGGCCTGATATTGGGACTGGGTTCTGAATTTTGGACACAGATCTGGAAGGTTGGCTTCATTTACTTCATTGTCACTTCTTTTTTTTCTTCCCTTCTCAGATTTGCAGCTTTTTCTGGCTATCATCTGTTGCTTTGCGTGAGCCTCTGTTTCTTCTTCTTCTCTATCATCCCTTTGATTTCTCTTTATCTCCTCTTCCCTGTATCTCCACCTCCTATCCCTTCCACATTTTTTTTTTCTTCCATTTTTATCTACTCCTTCTCCTACTTTCTTTCCCTTCTCCTCTTCCATCTATCCATCCTCCGCTCCTCCCAGCCCGGGTTCCCCAAGCTCTGTACGGTCGCCATCACGCACCCCACCCCCCCTCCCCTCACCTCCTCTCTCCCAGAGCGCCTCCCCTGTCCCACTGACACCACACGCTGCTCCCATCCCCCGAAAACCACTTCAAACAGCCAGCGCCATCAAAGCCCACAGTCAGTCAGCCAGGCAGCCAGTGAGCCAGCCAGCCAGCCTTCTGCTTCGACTTAAAATTACTGTCGTCCCAGTCGCAAGGCTGCTTTCCTCTTCTGATACACATCAAAGATCCTCTTAAACTCCCGAAGTTTGCTTTTTAAACCTTTCTTCTTGTTGAGTCTTTTTTATATACATTATTTCGCTGGTTGTGGTTTTTATTCTCTCTCTCTCTCTCTCTCTCTCTCTCTCTTTTCTTGCCATCATTTTTTTTTTCTCCAACTGGGCCAGGTCAGTAATGACATGCACACACTTTCTTGTGCGGTTCTGCTGCCTTTGCATTTTTCTCCATGACTTTAATTAGTTTCTTTTTCAAGGCGTTGGTTCAGGCTTCACATGCACAGCACACACACACATACACACACACACACACACACAAGTATATCAAGCTCTAACCAACATACAGATGTGTGTAAATTAATATGCAAAATGACTCATACATCTTCCTAATCAGAACTGCACAACCACAAAAAGACCAGTTTAATAGCGTGTGTGTGTGTGTGTGTGTGTGTGTGTGTGTGTGTGTTCCTTCTTTTTGCTGCCCGTATTTCTTCATATGTGCGTGCTTAGAGGGCAGAAAAAGTGACGAAAGAAAGACAGAGAGAGAGAGAGAGAGACAGAGAGGCCGGGACAGACACAAGAGAGTAGATAGTGTTTGCAGACATGTGAGGAACAACTGAGAGAGAGAGAGAGAGAGAGAGAGAGAGAGACAAAGAAAATAAAAGCAGAGTGACACATTAGAAAGGCATCTCTTCTATGTTTCAAAGCCATAGAGGTCACATGTGGTCACTTGAAATGTTTCGGTCTATCATCATCTCTCGGCTGGAGGATGTAATGTTGATATGTGCCAGAGGATGGCGCCCCGTCTGTATGTTAACCAACAAGGAACTGACTGCCAGGTCTCATCTTCAGGCTGCATTTATTACAACATTTATCATTATGAAACATATATTTCGATACAGTTGCCTCCTATACTTTATATTATTTACTGAATGAGACCTGTAGGAGTCCTTTTTCTTTTTGCCTATCTTTATTTTTAACTTAGTGGTTTGAAAGTGGAAAGGAATAACAGGGCAAGATTATTATTATTGTCAGTTGTAGTGGCTGTAAAAGCTGTAATAATAGTCGGATTGATGTTCCTGTGACTTTATGTGAAGTGAATACCCTCACATGGTCTGCTCTGATCTTTTATATCTTAATGTGGGTTCCTCAGAATTCTTGTATCTTGTGTTTTAAATCAGCTTTTAGCGGTTAGATGAAGACATTTTGGGATTTAATGCAGTAAATTGTCCTTTTCAAGAACACCACATCTTGCAAAACACCTCTAACAGATCTTATACAGATGTTTGAAGTAGACAAAGTCAGTGGGATACCAGGCATATTTGTTTCACCCTCAAAACAAATCTCCTGTAGTAAGCAACTGAAAGTTGCAGCTCGAGCTGAACTAACCAAAATCCCACATTGTATAGCTGTTAAGCTCAAAGAGAAGTTTTATTTAGCGTGTACCCCTATTAAAAAACTTCAGAACCTTTGTGCTCCGTCAGAGAATGTTTTAATATTCAAAAGGAGCCACTATTGTGTGGTTTCTTGCGCCAACGTACAAAATAAAGAGCCACATCAGAAAGCTGGAACAGTCCCTGAGCATATTCATGTGTAAAGAAAAAAGAGGGAAAACAAATTTAGAGGGGGGAGACAGGGGTATTTATAGAGTGGTGTGAGAGTCTCTGCAATGACAGGAGCCTAATGAAGTGGAGTTTGGGTTTTGATTCACAATGTGGTGAGTGCGTGGGTCCCACTGTGACCGTTACTGCATTCCAGCACCGATCCCTCGCTACACGGAAACCAGCTCGGGCCACAGGAGGAGGCAGAGGGCCAACTCCAAATAACGTGTTCCTCTAACCCAGCTAACCTTTCTCACCAACATCAGTCCTGCTTCTTCTAGCACAGCAGATGTACACAGGGCACGGTGACACAGAGCTCAAACGGGGTGACAAATCTTTCTTCATATGTGCAAGCGTTCACACAGAGTACACATACACTAGTTAAAGTCAGTTTGTCACTGCTGGTGAGTCACTGGCATGGTAAATGACTCAAATGACACAATTCGGCATGACATAGTAGGGAAATCCAGAATGATATTAACAGTGTTTCTTATTTTAACTTTGACGGGTCAGTGGAAATTGTGTTGTGCGTCAGTGTTTATTACAGACTTGCAATGAGGAAGCAAGAAAGAGATAAAGATTGAGATCGGAGGCTGTAAGTCATCACGACTGTAGTGATGACTGAGTGATTGCTGTGAGAACGGCTCTAGAAAAAATTCATGTGGTGGTGCAGAGAGCCCTTTGAATGTAAACTTGGTGTAACGTTGTAACTAGAGAAAACAGTGTTACTTTTGAAAGCATCTCACAAAGTTAAAAAAAAAAAAAAAAAAAAAAAGTCACTAAAGCAGAAACCACACGTGTCTGCTTTGAAGGTAAAGGCCAGTGTCAAAGAAGGTTAATTTTTTTTGACAAATGTCACTGTGGTGGTCTGTAGGACAGGTAAACATGGTGGCAAACATGTAGGCAGCAGCATACAGGAAACCTCCAAAGGAAGAACACAGGCAACCACAAAAGCGCTTTGCACACCTCTTTACTCACACCTTATGTCTTTTTCTGCAAAGAGAAAAACTGATTGCAGCATTTTTTTGTTTTATTTTATTTATTTTTTTTGCATACAAATGAATGATTTAGTTTGGTAAACAGCTAACAGTCTATGGTAGTAGCATCAGAACAGGAGGTCTTTTTTTATTGTTTTTGTAGTAGTAGTAGTGTCTCTCTCTGGGAAACACTGTATACCACACAGCAGGTAAAGGTAAAAACACTCAACCCTGACCCTGTCAGATACTTTCAAATTGAAATATGAACTGTAATGTTCTTTTATCATTTTCCTTCAACTCTTTTCTGCGTTTTCGGCTTTTGTCAAAAAACAAACAGGGAGAGGAACCCATAGAAAAAAATGCTGTGGCGCTTATTCATTTGTAGACCTCCCATAGCTACAAGACGCTGCATACCGTATAGAAAGACGTGCCAGATAAACGTTGATAGACTAATTATCTGGCAATGGGTTTCTTTTCTCTTTAAGCTCTACCTGTGAGAAATGTGCAGCTATTAATTCTAAAGTTCACGTGGAGGCAGACGTCACCTCAACAATCATTATAGGCTACAAAAATATATCATGGATGTCTCGAGTTGACTCACCACAATCTAAGAATACATATCTTGGGTGGGAATCTACAAGAAGGGATGAAAGTATAGCCTGTGAGTGTGCTCTTCACACCGCCTCTCCATGTGGGTCTGCAGTTCAGCGTACTGTACCTTCAAGTGAGTCACACTTAGCACGTATATGCACCTTTGTGGTGAGATTACTGGTCTAGACCACAAGTTATTTGGGACTTCTTTCCTGTCCACGTTCACTCTGATTACACCTATTTCTTTCTTTCAGTCTTTCTTTGAAATGCATGAAGCTAATGCAGCGCAGAAAAACACTGTTTGAGTGTTTGTTTCACACCTACGCTATCATGTCATCTCGTGTGCTTCATGTTTGTTTAATCTCAACACAGTGCACATTGTTATAATTCCCACATGTTTGGCAAAGGAAACCATTAGAGGAAAAAAAAAAAGTGAATTCACACATGCTCTGTTGTATGTAAAGTATGTTGAAAGATGTGCAGTGTGCATGGGTAAAGTGCAAATATGAGTAGGAGGAGATTAGGCTATCAGATGTAAAAAAAAAAAAAAAAAAAGAAAAAACTGTCTAGGTTTAAAGCTGAATGATAAAGACAATAGCAGAGAAGTCATTATCCTCTCAGCTTCATCATGAGGTAGATAAACCTTACATGCAGCATACGGACCGTACAGTAAGTTACAGCTTTATTAATTACTTGTTTGATGAATTTGCTGTACATTATTTCTTCTGATCCGCTGTCAGTTTCATCTGTCTGTCTTTTGAAGTCACATGAGAGCAGGTTTCCACTAAGCAGATATGGTTCACTGGTGCAGTGATGTGACATGTAGATAGAGAATAACAGATCAGTGCTGCTGATCTCAATCGATTTTCAGATGCCTTGGCCCTTTCAGAGCAGCCATAGCTGTACACAACACCACAGCGTGTTCTAGTCGGTGTCTTGGGGGCTGTGCTTTGATTCGCATAGGCTCCTCTGAAATCGTACTAAGAACTCACATGTGAATAATGAAACTAACACCAGCGCACAGTCATACTAAAAGCGCAACTCGTTGACAAATCAACTTTGTGAGTGGTATCAGTGAATGGCTCAGTGGCTTTGAAGCTAGTAAAGCGCCAAAGGGGTTTCTGTTTTTGTGTCACAAGGGCCCTAATTGAACAGAATCATTAAAAGCCACACGGAACAAAGGCGAAATAGTTTCAATACAGCGTTTGTTGCCAATTTAAGGACCGCTGCTTAGTGTGCAGAATTGCACTGTTATTCTGCTTCTGTCCTTGCACATCCTTAATCAATACGAGGAAATTAGCTCGGTTTATGTTTTGATCTGATTGTTCTGTGCGTCTTTCAAAGCGCAGATGTTGCCCCTCGGCTGCACATTCTGTGGTGGTGGTTTAAATGCTCTGACAGGGTGGTGTCTCCTAATGAGCGGGACATCTAAAGGCACAAAGCCGTGACTTTGCTGCTGTGGCACCACATGGGCTTTAACTTTTCTATCTCTGACTGCAGTTCAGACATTCATGGAGCATGGTGCGCACACACACACACACACACACACACACACACACACACACACACACACACAGACATACACAGTTATTGTCATGTATTTCTTTGCTGTGTTTGATCATGCTGTAGTCCTCTGCAGCAGCAGAGACTGCTCCCCATTTGTGCCCAGAATACAAGTTGTGTTTGTTTGTTTCTCTGTATTTCTCTATACCCTAGTTTGTGTGTGTGTGTGTGTGTGTGTGTGTGTGAGTGAGTGTGTGTGTGTGTGTGCATTAAGGGAATTTCCCTCAGTAGCGTGTTTTTCACAGTTCGACATTAGTTGAGGATTTGTGTCAGGGACAGTTTGACACTGCTGCTTTCTGTCTCTTTCTCACCTCTCTCTTTTCTAATTCCTCACTCCTCTGTCTTTCTTCTCTTCTCTCTCTCTCTCTTTCTCCATCACTCATTCTGTCTGCCTTTCTCCCCCGCTCTTGGTGTAGTGTAGTTTGTTTGTTTTTTTTTTTTTTTTTTTTTTTTTTTTGCTCTGTGCATTATTCTTGCACTAGTGTTTCGTCTGTCTCACTCTCATCACCCCCACCCCCCACCCCCCACCCCCCATTCTTTAACATACACACCACAGCTCTGTGTACCAAACACATTGCAGGAATGCAAAATCACATGCTGCACCACACATCACATTTAGCATCTCTTCCGTCACACTAATATGACCTTTACAATTCCTATCACAGTGTCACAGTTTCAGTCTCATTTATTCTCCCCCAGCAGCCATTTGCAAACTTTTTTTTTTTTTGGGTGGCCCATTGCCAGCCATCTGAGAAATGAGTGTAATCAATTGAACTATAACTCGGCTGTGTGACTTAGACTTTCATATCAATGTGTTTGTGGTTATTTTCACCATCATTAGACAAGAATGTTTGCACTTCCTTTTCTCTGGCCACAGAAATGCAATAAAAGTGCAGCAAAACATCACATTACCACCATTCCTATTGGTTAACATGTAATTTAGAGCATTTAATCCTCAATTTGCTGTCAGCATTCGTGATATATTCTGTAAAACATTTGGATAAATTGAAATCAAGAGTTGCATTCCAAAATGAGGCAACTGCCGGAGAGGAAAATGTTATCTGTAACGCAAATTAAACTCACTTTGGAGTATTATGCATGTCGTCTACTCTGCTATGATCTAACAGGATGACAATATAGGTATCAAAAGCGTTTTTTTGGTTTGTTTGTTTATGTGGTTTTCTATCTAGGGTGTTCGTTGTTGCACATGCTATGGCACAGGTAGATGGCACATGGTCATCAGTGCCATTTTTTTTTTCCCTCTCAGTATTTTTGGGGCAGGTCAAACCCCAAGCAGAGCAAGCCAAGGTGGCAGTAGTTAAAAGAAAACATCCCCCTCAGTGACAGAGAGTGAGTTGCTGCTAAGATGAAGGAGATCAGGTGGGAGGTGTTTGTTCTTGGTTGCGGTCCTCCCCTGACTCATCGCATGAATGTCAGACAGTAGGAGCAGGTATGAATAGCTGAGCTGCCACAGTGAGAGTTTTGTGAAATTTCTTGGATATATTCTAAGAGAGACCATCTCTGTCAACATAAATGCGCTCTGCAGATTACTATGGACTTACCTCATCTCTGAACTGCTCTCATAGGTACAGTAAAACGACAATACACACATCTTCCTGAGCTTTTACTTTTTGTTTAGCATGTGGGTGGCCATGACCGTCATGTGGTAATTTATTGCGTTCAAAATAGCAAGTGTTATTTTCTTTTGACACCCGTGAAACCATCACACTTTTAATGGCATGGGAGAAGCATTATTTCATACATTAATTAAAAACAAATCATTTTGAAACAATATTCATGTACAACATGTATTTTTTTTTATATCACAAGAAGTTTTGTTACAAAATTACGATGGGTCAGCACGTTTTTGTTCATCTTACTGAGTCACTTCTTGTTTCTGACAGTTTTACTGCCTACACTTTATACTGTATGAAAAGTATCAGTGTGATGTTACTGCATTATGTCACCAGAACAGCAATGTGGTGTTCATGTAGTCTGGGTGGCTGGATTGATTTATCAGTTCAAACTGTATTTTTAAACAAAACCTTGAGTGTTGTGATGAGCTTAGAAAATTGGAAAAACAAACAAACAAACAAAAAAAAACTAAAATAATGTCTTTAAATTTTAAAATGAAGCTCAGGACTTATATTTCCTTTATAAATTCAAAGCTAATTTTAATTATATGTTTATGGTGTGGGTTTAATAGTTCTAATTTTGGGTATATCTGCCAGCATTCAGTATGTCAGCGGTCAGAAATATCAACTTCTTGAGTTCAGTTTGGGTGTTGCACAAAATGTATTTCTGTCTGCCGCCTGTCTTAAACTGATATTTGCATGAAAAGTCATTTATTGCTTTATTGTTGTCATGTGAAAAAAAAAATGAAGATCTATTAAATGGCATTGATCCTATTACATTACCATCATTCTGTCTTTTATGTGACAATGTTGTATTGTAAAAATCAACTGAATGGTAAGGATTACATTATGCGGTAAATTGGGCCAGGCCTTGTTTGTTGCCATTTAAAACCAAAAGAAACAAACAAGGTAATTTCTAGGTAATTATTGCGTGCTTACCAGTTAGCCACATAATTACTAAGTCAATACCAGATCACATATGTGCATCGTAAAATAAACTGCAGCTTAGTGTGTTGCTGTACAGTAGATGCCCTCTGGGATATAAACAGCGCAGAATTAGACAGACACCGAAACTGTCTCTGTACTGTTGTAAACTGGTGCAAAAGATCCTTGAGATGATTTTTTTTTTCCCCCTTTATCTTATGTGACTTTTCTTTCTGGTGTGGTTTGCATTTTTATGTGGCTGTTTAAAAATTCTGTGTTCCCGTGCGACACACATATGTGCTTATGAATGTATTCAGGCGTTCGTCTCGGTCTGTCTTTGGAAAACTGATTGAACTATGTAAATAATAAAATAACTACTGTGGGTCATCATTTTATAGGCTTCAGATGGCAGACAGACCATCAATCTCTCAGATGTTTCGGTCCCTGTCTGGCAGGGAGAGCGACAGACGGATTAAAATGGTGCTGCAGCATTTGTTCTGAACACACTGTTGTTGTCAGTGTTGCCATCAGAAACAGTCCCCAAAAGACCGGGTGATCGACATTGTCAAACATGATGCAGCACAGTTCGGTTAGCACTCTCTGGATATGAGTCATGTTCTTCCCACACACACTACAGTGCATGCACAATCGCAGTGGACTGGTTTTGTGCTGCACTGTGTGTTGTTTTGTGTTCAGCGTATTCCAACAAATTACACATTCTTAAAACTATTGCACATTGCACGAATTCATCACTCTTAAACTCCTTTGTACCTTGACATACAATCTCCCCTTGCAGGCAATCTCAAACCTCCTGCACTGTTCAAAGATTTAGCTGTCCTGCTTCAACAAAAAAAGACCTATTTGAAGGATGCAATCGCTATCCAAATAAATAAATCAACTGGCCCGATAATGAAAGCCATCCCGGCGCGGTGCTGCTTTAATGACAGCACATATAGGCTCAGTGTCACTCACTGTCATGGGAGGGAAAATTAGAGCCAATTTAAAGCTAATCCGGACCAGATTTCTCTCTTTTTGGGGCCAGTGGTATGTCCTATCATCCCAGGAAACTCCTGCAGGGCTGATAGGTCAACCTCAACTACATCATATAACTTCATAGCTGTCTGCTGTAGGGAAGCACATTTGATGACCAATTTCCCCCCATAAGAGCGAGTCATTCCTCCCCCTGTTAGTAGAGCAACACTGCTTGGAGCAGAGGCCTGGATGACTAGCCTCAGGTGAATCAGATTTTTTGCATTTGTGCATGGGTGTAAGAGAGAGCCGGGGCAGGACACACAACTTGCTGATACATACAGATACATGTGTAGGTGTTACATTTTGAGATTAGCTAATATTCTCGTCAGACCAATGTGTGTAAATTGTACAGGCATATTCAGAGAAGTTTAAAGCGTGTGTTCGTGTTTGTGGGCCGCCCCCTCAATCCCCATTTGCTCTTTCAGTAACAGGGTGAGTGTGTTTGTGTTATCTTTGTGCGTAGCTTATTTGTCTGTTCTAGATGTAAAACTGATGAGGTAGATTTGCTAAAATGTCTCCCCCAGTGTGCAGAGGCTCTGGGCTTTGTCACTGTGAGGCGTAACTGAAATGTGTAGCGGAGTTGAAAGCAGAAACACTCATCAATTATTGTGTCCACCAGCCTGTAAGAGTGTATTTGGAACGTCTCAAACAAAAAATGAAAATCTTTCAAGAGTGACTGAGAGTTGTTTTTGACAGTTTAATGAATAAACTTTGTTTGTGTTTGGTGAAATTTAATGAGCTGTGAAACCTTATTTTCACTCTGATCTGATGAGGCCCATGATACTCAGGGCCAAAGAGAAAAATGTATTTAAAAGTAATAAAAATCATGACGATGTTACGCTGCAACCTTCATCAGATACTGATCAGAAAACCTCATCTTTAAACAACACAAAAAGAAGAATTGGTCATCTGTATGCTGGCACGGTCCATGCTCCCCCCTCGACAATGGTTTGGCTTTCTCTGATGATATATTTCAAAGGCGCTGGCAAGGAGTGTATTTGTGTTCTTAAATGGTCATTACTTGGATGTGATTAGATATTGCCAATCAGTGAGAGAAAAACAGAGAGTCCTCAAAAAAAGCCTTGGAAATAAGAGCCTACAGCTGAAATCCCATGCATGTGTTTGTGATTGTCATTTATTGTCTTTGCCATGGGAAAAAGTAATGCGCCTTTCCAGTTTTGCTGCAGTCTGGGCACCGAGGGTACACTTTTAAATTGCAATATGTTATTTATCTCAACTACTGCACTGTATTCCTGCCGCATCACAAGTCACATACCATGCATGTGCTAAAAATGTGAGTTTAAACAGATTTTTCTAGTTGCACAAATTGTGTTCTTTTGTGCGTTCTGGGCAATTACACAACAGCTTTAGCTGAAAATGACATTTTACCATTTGATGCAAAGAAAATTTGAAGAGATTAATTCTAAAAATGGCAAATCCTCTATTTGACAAATAGTAAACATCTTGATTTCAATGAGCACCGACATTAAAACAAGCCGTAATTTATTGGATTGATGTTCGACCAAGGAGTCTTTTTTAGTCATGAACTTAATTAAATATTTTTTTATTTAACTTATCCAGTTTTAATTTATTTTCAATTTTAAAATGAAAGCCATATTGAACTCTCGGTAACGTCAGAATAAAACTATCTCTTTGGAAATCACATTGAAACTGATCAGATATGACTATTAATACTTTATATTTCTGTGTCTGAAGTTTTTTTTAGTGTAGGGGTGGCTCAATGAAATATTCTGGTTGGGATCCCTGTTTTACGGTTCTGGATCTCCTTTGCTCAGATGTGTATGTTGCGTGCTGGGTCTGCTTGTATTGATCATAATCCACACAAAGCCATAAAAAAAAAATATCTCCTGATAAGAAACACATTGAACGACTTCACATGAAGGCAGTTTCAGTTCTCTTGCTCACAGAGGAACGATCCTGAAATACAAATAAACAGAAAAACCAAAACAAATGATAATACCGGTGCTTTTTTTTTTTTTTTTTCAAACAACATGTGAGATATAGTTTAGAATTTACAACATTTTTGAATTTCTGGCCGGGTTTTTCCCCTTCTTCTGTTTCAGTTCCTGACATTTAAAATCATGTTGCATTGTGTCTGGTTTGTGCATAATCCTCTGCTCAACTACCTAAATAACCATCTGAAATGATAAGAAACACATGTCTGTTGCATTTTGAGACATGTCTGAAAAGAATATATATATTTGGACATGACAAAATAATAATTGGCATCTCATTTTATGCAGATTAAAGACATGTGTCCATGCTTTTTAACATATTTAAAAAACATAGTGTTGCAAAATAATACATCCTAATGTGCATACTGTGCATACTGAGCCTGTATCTTCTGTCTCCGTCTCAATTATTATTTTTTCCCCCCCTCTTCCCTTTAGTGGATGCTGAGCAAGTGAGTTCACTGGGATCTGAGGGGGAGGATGAGGTTGGCCTGTGGAGCCTGGAGCCCCAGGACTGCCAGGAGAGCCTGGAAAAGACGAGCCTGACACCTAGTGAGGGCACGGAGGAGCCCGGCAGCCCTGCTCGCTCCACCCGGCCTCACAGCCTCAGCCCCGGCAGCAGGAACTACTGGGGGCAGGTGGAGCCGGAGGCCGAGGCCGCGGAGGACACCACCGCCGCATCTGCCACTGACAGGGAGGGAGATCAGGACCCGTTGAGGATGTACTGTAAGTTTTAAACAAAAGTGTAGAAGTGTAAACATTTTGCTATTTTAAATGAATCCCTTATTATCTGAACTATAAAACACCCCTACACTTGTTTCCTAAGAATCAAGGCCTGATCAACAAAGTGAAATGTAAAATGTAATATAAATGCATGGTATGGAAACTGTTGTGTAGGGTGTCACTGTATGTGTAAACAATTTACAGTGTTTTTCTGATGCAAGACACGTCCAGTCTCACGATGCTTCTCAGAGCCCTCTAGATACACCTTCATATCAGCTCCTTGTGAAACCATGCCTTCCCTACAAGCTGTTCCTTTTTTTCACTCTTCTCTTTGAAAAGGCAGCCTTCTGAAAGCATGACAAAAGAACTCATCCCACACAATGTCACAATATTTCCATGCATCAAAGAGGTGACGTTACGGTACTGAAATCAGCGCTGCGCGACGTGAGGCTTTCCCTTTTATTTAGGAGAGATCAAAGGCTCACGCGGCTTGCCTACTAACAATCACTTAGCTCCCTCGCCTCGTGTGATTTGGCCTTGCCTGATGAAGGCAAAGCTGAGTTTTTACAACACTCAACCGCACAGGCTCTTCCCTTCGCCACATGAAAAACATCTCAAAATATGCCAACATCTGCAAACATTTGAAAAATCTTCCTCAAAGTTGCTGTAAGCTGGCTGGCTTGATCCGTGATAGGAGGCGCCCTCTCTGCTTGTCGTGGCTTTCTCTCTGTGCCTGTCATTGCACTTAAGGGCACGAATGAGAAAGAAGTCTTAAAATCTAGTTTCGTATCTGGCCAACTAGTCCCCTGAATATATTGTTTTCTGTTTTGCTTTCTTTAAGTTTGTTATCTGTCAGTCTTTAGGTAAACAGTAGATTCAGTTGCACACTGACACTTTGCAGTTTATCCCCACTTCCTCTGTGTGCACAAACACACATTTACACACACACATGAATGTCTGAACAAGTCAAGTACTCGTTCGCAAAGCCAGAGAGCAAACTCTCTTTTCAGGAGTTTAACACACAGTACATGAAAATGTAACAGCAGCTGAGGTTCGACCACACTGATTCATCACCAACCAAGAGTGTTGACTAGCTATATATATTAAATTCAAAAGGCTGTTCGGCAAACCAGTTTTAGGTCACGTAGGAATGCCGTATATTAATCACAATCTGCAGTGCGTGACACTTTTGTCTTACTGTCAGAATGCGTCGTCTGTGTTGCTTTCTCGGTCAGGATTTTTGTTTCTGAGACATTTAGTCCATTGAATATGTGAATTTTCCCGCAAATGTTACTAATAATTGTGTGCAGGTTTGATAATAATGTATAACATTTGACAAAAAGTCAGACACTGTTTCATGTAAGAGCTAAACTTTTATTTCACTTCCTCTGTATCTTTTTTTTTTTCTGTTTCCAGGTAAGAACTCTGACTCCCAGAATGCCTTGGAGGACCTCGCCCACTATGAATTTCTGGCCCATTTGAGGAAGACCTCTACCTCAGTGAGTCTCTTGGACCATCTGAACCACAACGGCACGTCAGCAGTGTACCACCCGGGCAGCAGGCACGATGAGCTGCCACCTGCCATCTGGTCACCAGGAGCTCAGCACCGCTCACCCGAGGGAGCAGGTAGGCAACAAAGAGAGCAAAGGCATGGGGGTGTGAACCACACAGCTGAAGGCTGACAGTAAATAGTGCAGTGATATAACGCATATCAGATTGTTCTAAGGTTCTCAGAAAATGAAAATGAGAACAGAGGGTTGACACATATCGGCTTATTGATCTGCCCAAGCAATTCATACATAAATATATTGTGGTTTGACATCTTTAATATTCTGTTTGTTAGGGTGAGTCATCACATATATACTGTATGTATATATTTTACTCTGATCTGTGAGTAGTAGTTTACAGTAGCAAGCGGTGAGAATGTGTGAGAATGTCTGAATGGATGCTTTACATGTGTCCCTATATGTGTGTGACATGTCCAGGATGTGCCCTGTATCTCGCTCAGTGCATGCTGGGATAGGCTCCAATCCCCTGTAACTGGATAGATGTATGAATGTAGAAAAATGTCCATGGTAAACAATGTTACCTCTCTCTGGACTCCAGATGCAGGAAGGACCCAGCAGGCCTGTCCATTCTGCCACAGGATGTATCAGCGAGGAGCTTCTTTTAGGGACCACATCAAGTACTGTCAGGAGAGGGAGGGGGGCCACATGGTCTGTCCGCTCTGTGGATACACTGCCACCCTTAGGGCACAGATGGAGCAGCACCTGGCACTTCACAACCAAATGCAGGACAAGGTAAGGTACACGCAGACAGCAGGAGAAACTTTCACAATTGCAAAGTTTTTTATTTAAGTCCCTACATGTGTTGTACTATAAAACTAATGACAATGTCCTATCACCCTAGAGTGCCATCACTTTGGATCAAGCCATGGAGACCAGGAAGTTCAAATGTCTGCAGTGTGGGAAAGCATTCAAGTACAAACACCACCTCAAAGAGCATCTCCGCATCCACAGCGGTGAGACAAAATAACATCAAAACAGTTGTACTCAACCATCAATTTGCTATTGTTTCCAACCGTAACCCTTACTTATCATGTGGTATGAAATTATACCTAACTTGATGTGCTGACAGAAAACAAGTAAAAATAATTCACGACAGGAATAGAGAATTATAAAAAATGGGCTCGCACTCAAGTTGAAGGTATTTTCAACCTACTCTCGGCATCTTTTGACGAATGTCTCCTGTCTGGGTGTCGTCCTTTAGGTGAGAAACCCTACGAGTGCTCCAACTGCAAGAAACGTTTCTCTCACTCTGGCTCGTACAGCTCACACTTAAGCAGCAAAAAATGCCTGAGTGGTGGTGGAAATGGAGGAGGAAACACAGGAGGAACCGGTGGTGCCTTTAATGGACATAGCCAAAACTCCTACCATCACTCATTTCCAATATCTCCCTCTGCAGGCGGGGGGAGAAACAGTAATGACAAGGGCTCTCCGATGGCCTCACAGGCCCAAGATAACACCAGGCCTCTGGGTCGAGTACTAGAGGATCCTCACCAGCTTTCACTGCAGGACCTCAACCACACAGGCTTCCCCAGAGCTTCAGATCTGGCTCGGCTCTGGGACCCCTCAGCAGAGCTCTCTCTGAGGGCAAGTATACTAAAAGGGACCACCCTTCTGCCTTATCTGCACCCTGGGACCAAGTTTGAGCAGATGCTGCAGGAGATGCTTCACAGGGAGGAGAAGAAAGAGGAGGAGACGGATAGAGAAGGAGGAGGTGGAGCTGTGATGGAGGAAAGGAGGTCGATTTACAATGGAGACAGGAAGGTGTCACCTGACAGGAGGAAAGAGGCAGTGGGGTCAGGTGAAGGGGAAAGAGGTGTCCTTGGGGTGACGTGTCGCTGGTGCTCCCAGCTTTTCCCCAACGTGGCGGTGCTCCTGCAGCATGAGCGCTACCTCTGTAAGATGAACCGCGAGGCGGTGGAGTTGCCTGAGGGTCTTCGCAGCAAAGACCATCCCTCGCCACCTTTATTCTTCCCCAGATCTGCCCTCCAACCAGAGAACAGCAAACCGAGCGAAGTAACCAACGGCCTCTCTGGAAGCAAATCACCATTACAGAAGCCAAGCTGGCACTCCGTACCACAGCAACTTTTGGTCGCAATGCACTCTCCCCCACAGCCCCACCATGACGCACTGCCCTCACGAGCGTACTGGCCTCGCCAGGAAAAGGGAAGCCCAAGCCAGCCAATAAACCGCTCCCCAGAGCTGTCATCACCTCATGCCAGAAGGAGAGTTCCCTCTTCAGGATTCGGTTCTCCGGTCTGCCTTGACCTCACCAGCTGTCCTCCTGAACTCTCTTCCCCTCAGAACCAGACCGGCAGCCCTTGGTCACAAAATGAACCTCTGGACCTCTCCCTGCCCAAGCAGCTGTCAGACCAAGAAGGAAGAAACAAAACTGTAAATGGAAACTCAGCCAGAGGAGAGAGGAAAGAACTCGGGACCCAGCAGATTAGGAGGCCAAGTCCAACTTCACATCTACCCCTTCACCACCACCCGGTCTACAGCGGGGCTGGAGCTCCTGTGTTTCCAGGTTCATTATACAATGGATTTCCCATCTTTAACCAGTCTGGTTTGGGGCTTTCAGGGCATGATGGCATCGCAGCGATTCCGTTCGGCCAGCCAGCTAACACCCCAGGGTTTCTTTCTCCAATGGCTTACATGATGGAGGTAGACGCAGAGGCAGCGCTGAAAAAGATCCACCAGGAGAGACAAGCTCTGATGGTGAGTAAACCTTCTCTTTCAGGTTTGTTTTAAAGAACTGTGTTTAATTACTAAAGAAGAGCCTCAAAGAGAATGTACAAAATTAGAATAATAGTTATAGTGATAATGATTTTTATGTTTTCCATGCAGGGGGAGGTGTTAAGCCGTGGAGCTCTGGACTACCTCTCTCTCATGGACGATGGACTGGACGGAGAAGTAGGGCCAGGGAGGAAGAGATTGAAGAAGACAGACGAGGGACTTTACGCTTGTGACATTTGTGAAAAAACCTTTCAGAAGAGCAGCTCTCTGCTCCGACACAAATACGAACATACAGGTCCGTAGCTCTGCAAAGACACTTCAGTTATGTGTCATTTCCTTTTGTTTATGTTTTACTATAGTGTTTGTTTGAGAAGTAGACCAATATCACTGTCATATGCAGTCACCACAAGCAGTCAGTTAGCTTAGCATAAAGGATGGAAACAAGGGGAAGCAGCTAGCCTGGTTCTGACAAAAGGACACAAAAGTCATCTGCTAACACCTCCAGAGCACGCATATTTGTTTTATTTTGTTAGTTTAAGCCACACAAAAATCGAAGTGTGAAAATCTGCACATAGGCCAGATACATAAAACTACAACTTGTTTCTGTTCTTTGAGCTGAGCTAACTGGTGGCTGGTGGTCGCATCATCTTCGCCTTACAGAGAACCATTTCCTTTTCTTCCAAAAGATTTCAGCACATAAAAACTCTTAAATTTCTTCTTTTTTTTTTTTTTTTAAAAAAAAAAAAAGCTGCATCATGTTTTTTTTTTGGATGTTAGAAATAATTTATTTTATTTCTTTACAGGCAAGCGTCCTCATGAGTGCAAGATCTGCAACAAGGCCTTCAAGCATAAGCACCATCTGATTGAGCACAGCCGGCTGCACTCTGGAGAGAAACCCTACCAATGTGACAAGTGTGGCAAACGCTTCTCTCACTCTGGCTCATACTCTCAGCACATGAACCACCGCTATGCTTACTGCAGCAAAGACCAGGATCCAGACCAAGACCACGAGGAGATGCCTCTCACCCCGGGGGCAGGCAACAATCTCGGGGGACGTCTCGCTGACGAGACCCCTCTGTCCATGGAGGACACCCAAACCCCACACTCCTTCCTCAGCGATTCCAGTCTGGATGGAGCTGTCCTCAAGGAGGAGGAGGAAGAGGAGGAAGATAAAGAGGCAGGAGTCAGCGAGGAGGCACATCTGAGTTTGTCAGGAGTGGCAGAGGAGCTGGGAGGTAGCCCCATCCAAGAGACACCGACAGGGGAGAACGGAGTGCAAACTGAGAGAAACAGTTACAATGTGGGAAACCATACTGACAATGCTGAGAGACAATTCTGGGACCGAGACACTCAGGACCAGAATGGAGACTTGGACAAATGTGAACTGAGCCTGGATATAACAGATTTACCCAGAATAAAAACTTAAGGTGACTTTAACAAGCCAATACAATGCATATACGATATATATTAAGACTTTTGATACATTTTTTTTCTCATATATATATATATATATATAACAGCGCCACTGATTTTTTTTTTTAACTCATTTTACATGAAAAATGCACAGAACTGCCAAAGCTTAAACGGCCTTAAAGTGGATGAAGCCATACAAACAAAATATATGTGATAATACAAAGTGCAGTATTTTACCACAGAACATAGACTTGATGTACCTACAGTGTTTTTTTTTAAATTCGTTTTCTTATTTTAATCTTTTTTTGGGTTGTTTATCAGGTCAGCTACAAACATTTGGGTTGACTGAGGTCATGTCACATATCCAGATGTGATATGCAGAAATCTCACTTTACTATATGCTTGCTGCTGCGGCTGTTGCACAACCCGTAAAGCAGAGGCCTTTGTAGTTTTACACCCAGAATTCAGTTGTTTTTTGTTTTTTTTTGTAACTTTTTGTAAACTTTGTAATTTTGTTTGTTCACAAGTAGATGACACCAGTGAGTAGGATTAAGAAACGAGTCACAGACGGACAGTTACTTTAACACGCCGTCAAAGTTGGAGGTTAAATGTTGCAGCCTACAGAGTCACCTGATGCTCAGTTAGTATATTTATTCTTCTTATTCATTCAGTTTTCACTATCCTGTGGTTTTATTTGATACAAGCCTTTACCTCTATTTGATGAACAATAACTTGTAAAATGTCTTAAATGAAAGTACACACATGCAGCTATTACTTTGTCCTAAAGCCAGAGAGGGCTTGAGAATACGTAAAAGTATTTGCTGCCAGGACCTTAATCATTCATGCTGTGAAATCACATAGTACAACCAGCTCATCTCTTCAGGTTATGGTGCTCAGTGGCTTTGACTAATCAGCAATATATTTAGTAGTTTAGAGCAAGCAGTAGAAAGAGGAAGAACTGGAAGGTGGTTGTTTATTTATTTCTTAAACAAAAAAGCAGAGGACTGCACCTTTTTTAACTGTACGTCTTGCTAGGGGACAGTAATTTCTGTATGGGCGGTTAAAAGGGGCAAAAGAGGAAGTCAGTTTTTGGGGGGTTTCTTTGAGGGAGCAAATAAAACTTGCACTGTCTCACTGTTTGTCTAATAGTCACACAGAGCTGCTTTGTTTCACTCATTGCTAAAATATCTCCTATTCCAAGTAATAATCTACATGTGCTACAGCCTTTTTTTTTTTTTTTTCTCTCGATAATGTGTCACACCTATTGGCTGTCTGTTGAGGTGTGACAAGGGTCAAGACTCAGGACACATACATCAGCTTTTAACTTCCTCTTTCCGACTGCAGTGTAGTCAACGTGAAAAGTGCCTCAGATGTACTCAGACACTGTGAGTAATACGACAAAGCCATGGTACGACGAGATAAGACGGTGGTGCATGAGGTGTGACTAAGCTTGTAGCATTTATGCATACCATGCACCAAAGACACTTCTTGGTCATAATGTGTGTGTGTGTGCGTGTGTGTGTGTGTGTGTGTGTGTGTGTGTGTTTATCACCAAAGATATGCATATGTGACACGCCAACTGCCACTCTACTCTTGCATAGTTCCTTACCTGTCATTTCTGGGTCAAAAATAGGCAAAGAAAAAGGTTTACTGTCACTCTGTGTCTGCATACTTTTTTTTTTTTTTTTTAAATCTCTTATCTTTTACTGGCACCCGTGCAACTTTTGTATCAACTTTCTCTATATATTTTTTTGCATGTTTGTGGATATTTGTAATAAAATTGTACATACTTTGTCACCAGAATCTTGTATCTCATTGATTTTTCTAATTATGAATCAGCCATCCATCATAATTTTATTGTTTATTCGACATGAGACAGAAAATATCAACCTAACAAGATTTAAGTTTAATCATTTCAAGTTATTTTGAATCAGCTCAATTAAATTATCACTATTAAACTATCAAATTGAATGTTTGTTGTTAGAATTCTGTGTAATCACAGACATCTTGACACATAAGACAGT
Organism: Protonibea diacanthus; assembly: GCA_028641955.1. Classification (NCBI taxonomy): domain Eukaryota; kingdom Metazoa; phylum Chordata; class Actinopteri; family Sciaenidae; genus Protonibea; species Protonibea diacanthus. The sequence goes on along the minus strand of CM053978.1, from coordinate 12,356,957 downwards.
TTCAAAGCTTAGTTGTGGCCTGGCTACTCAGTTTCCCATCACAGTAAACTGTTTCCACCACCACTCACAATCTGCAGACTGCTTTGTTACACCAACTTTTCTGTGGCTCTGCCTGTTTGCATGATGATTCATCGGAGGTGGCTGCTTCATGCCTGTAAACCTGTGTCTGTGGCTGGGGCAAGCAGGGGCTGAGAAGCTCTGCTGGTATTTGATACGCTGAGCTTTAGGTTTAACAGTAGGTTGAGTAAACAACCGGCTAACCGTAACATTAACAAACCCCCGCTGGGTGACGTAGGTCAGATCCTTTTGGGTGCCATGCATCAGCAGCATTAAGTCAACCGTAGCACCAACAATTGACAGTATTATGACGCTTTTTTTTTTTTTGGACTCCACAGTGAGTAAGGTGACATTTAATTTGGAACAGCCTTGCCTTATATTTGTGGTGTGAAGTCAGCAACCTCAGCATCACTTGCAACACAGTGCAAGTCCCATCTATGAGCAACAGGTTGTCAGATTGGGGCTGAGCATATTTAAGTTTCGATTCCCTGTACCAGACATAGCAAGCGGGCCTGCGTGTAAAGACACAGTTACAGATGTATTTCAGATTTCAAACTGTTCTTCAAGCAGTATACTAGATATTATAGCCATTATACTACAGACACTCATTCCCATCCAGTCACTCCTTTCCTCAGAAATGAATTAAACAATTTAACAAAAGGCAAAAGTAAGGAAATGGTCAGTTATTTGCTTTATGCCATCACAGTTGTATCACATCCTGAAAGAATAAACCATAAAGACTCATTACGGTAGAGCCAGCCAACCAAATTACCACAATGTACACTTTCTAAAGTGGCTCATTTAAATTTAGCCTGTAAAAGTGAAATCAGCTCTGAGAGTGACTTGGATCAAAAACGTGTAACACATGAAAACATGTCACAACCTTCTCCTTCTCTTACTTCAGTGAATTTTTAATGAATACATACACATCTTCAAAAACATTTCTGTTTTAGCGTCACAGCAAACAAAATAACTACCTACACATGCAAAACGGTTTTGCACTGATGTCGGGCTGTTACATTTCACCAGTTCATGCATCAAAAATCTGTGGTTGTACGCAAATATCCCCAAAAAGTTTGCAGCACTTCTGCTCTTTTGTCTACAGAGTAACGAAAAATGCAAATTTGACTACAATACCTATATAAAAGCACAACTGATATTTTTGCACAGTTTTTTTTTTAACGAATATTCAGAGTGCTGCTGTTAAATTACACATCACTAATAAATCAAAGAAAAGAAAGAAAAACAAAGAAAGAAGAAAGAAACCGAAGAAAGAAAAGAAGGGCATTTAAAGATGAAGTAATAGTCTTTGACTTTCACTGCCAACACACTGCTGATTAAGAGGGAGGGGTGTCTGATTGTGTCTCTGATGGACTGATGGTTTCTATTTTAGGGAGTGATTAGCACCATCACACCAAGTGAAATAAAACACATCACAGAGCTGGAGTCTACAGCAGTTTAATACCACTGGGTTTTTATTGACAGAAAAAGTCCCTTCAATTTCAAAAGACACAGAGAGAGAGAGAGAGAAAGAAACATACAGTAAAAATACTTAATGAAATAAATGTTTTCAGGGTGTTATATTTTCCTTCCATAATTGAATAAATGGAAACATTCAATCTAATGTGAGAAGGCTCTGAGACAAATGGCTGTCAAAACGCTGACTGGGGAGGGGGGGTACATGTATAAACTGTGATTATGTGAACACATGCGTTTTGATCAAATAAACAAACGTGGCTGTCTGTTTAAGCAGAAAATATCTCTGTGTCGATCAAATGTAAGGATGACCTTGGAAATACACATCAAATGTTCAGATCGATCAGCTACATGTCGTTTTTAGCTCCTCCCCACGCACTCACAGGACCTGAAATAATATGAACATAAAAATGAATAAATACATCTAATAAAACTGCAAAATCTATGAGCTATGAGCTCCCCTCGTCCTCCACTCCCCCCTGAGCCTCTTTTCTGCTCTTTTTTGTCTTTTGCCAAACCCACAGTCAATATAAAATTACCAAAGCCACAGAGTGAGAGAGTGAGAGGGTTTTGGGGAAAATCCACATTTTTTAAACATATGCATTTCCAGTTCCTCTTTTGTTCTGTTATTAAAAGCAGCATTTGCACCAATCACAGGGGATGCCTCCGCCCGCTGCGTCTCTGAGGCCCACATACCTCCACACACTTCTACTATCTCTCACGCAAACCCATCGCTCGGTATAAACAACCTGCCAGACACGTCCTTACCAAATATCACAAAGCAGATCAAATCAGTTCGTTCACTTTGTCTTTTTATTGTAGGAGAGTTAACAATCAGGTCCAAGCAACATCTTAACGACGCACTGTTAGTCTCAAAGCAGTTTGAATTTGGCTAATATATAATGTTTAGGTTACACACTGTATGCAAAGTGCTACTAGTTGATAAAGACAGTCTTCCACATATTTACAGTTGAATATTTTTAACTTAATCTGAAGAGTTTGCACTAATAAAAATATAAGACAGATCCAAATGTGTACAATAAGGAAAGCTTTGTAGGTAGGTCCACACACTAAAAAGTACTATTTGGTACAAAGGAACATTTTCTGCCCTCTTGGCACATTCATCCCATCACTGAAATTATGCTTTTATCTATGAAGATTTCCCAGTTAGACTTCATCTAAACACTTTAAAACTCCATTGGAGATGCGGACACATTTACACACCCAGCTTGCTTCTTGCTTGTTTGCATATTTTACAGTATATTCAGTATATTCATGGCATCCACTGCAGGTGTGTCCATCCTCTGCTGCAAGAGATGCTGGTGCATGTGTTTTCACAGTGAGATGGTTTTGTTTCAGTGCTACGTTAAGACACATCCTTCCTTGACAAATAACTGATTAATACTCAGCTAGCTGAGCCGGCTGGAGGAGATTTATCACTTTTATGGCTTTTATTTATCCTGATCAAGTCTGAAACGTCAAGGAAAAGTGACACGGAGGCGTCAGTTCCAGCCGTAAGGAACACCGTGGCTGGGCTCCACATCTGCAGTCAAAGACACAAGTATTGCAGCTAAATTGGTTTGTTTTACTATTATTGTTTTAACATGGCTTTATATGGAGGCCAGATGTCATGATTAGCAGCTTTCTGTCCTGGTTCTTTTTACCCCGTAATTATCTTTTGATGTGAAATCCATTTTACACCACATGAGTCAACAGGCAAAGAGGACAAATGCTGCACTACTTGTGCTTTCATCTGATCTGGAGGAGCTTTTTGAACCCCACTCTGTCCGAAAAGATCACGAGGGGCCTCTCGTTCCAAAGATGTGGTCAAACTCGCTGAGGATGAGCTCCACTGCTTGATTCTGGTAAACCATATTCACTGCCATGTTGCCATTGTCCCGCTCCGGGCGCATCAGGGTCGGGCCAAACACAATGCCGATGTTCTGGGTGGTCATTCGGTTGTTGTCTGTGTGCTCCAAAACTCTGCAGAGAGACAGGGCAGACAGGGAGAAAGAGATGGGTTTAATATCATTTAAAATAAAAACAAAACTCTAAAATAAAAACAACACAAGTGACTCAGGATAAAGGATTTTCAATTGTTGCAGCTTGTGGATTTAAGTTTCACACTCGTGGGATGGTTCAAAGGATCGTAATGTTGGTGGGTCCACCACTTTGGCATAGATTGCAATATCTCAGCGACTGTGTGATGGATTGGCATGAAAATTTGCACCAACATTAATGAACTTCAGATGATGTATCCTGATCACTTTTGTGATCCACTGACATTTCCTCAAGCACCACCATGAGGTTGACATTTGTGGTTTTGAGTAAAATGCCTCCACAACTTTTGGATGGATTGTCTCGGATGGATGGAAATTTGGCGCGAACATCCGTTTGCCCCCGAGAACGGACTGTAATGGCTTGTAAGAGCGGGTGATTTTTCACGCTAGCGCCATCATCAGGTCTATTTATTGCTATTATTACTATTAAATGCTATTTAGTTAAGGTCAGCATGCTAACACGCTAAACTAAGATGGTGAACATGATTGACGCTATACCTGCTAAAAATCAGCATGATAGCATTGTCAAGGTGAGCACGTCTGTGCCTAAGAACAGCTTCACAGAGCTGCTAGCACGTCTGTAGAGTCTTGTTTGATTTCATCTTTGAGACTTTAGTCATATACAGGACTGCCCGTACAGCTTCATGCTTGCGGTCAGCATGTGACATCTTTATAATTCCTACGAACTTAGAACTCTGAGGAACTCAATAAGTAAAAGCTTTTGTGCATCCGCCAGTAACATCTTGTTTTTGCATGCATGTTCACGTCCATGTTTCTGCATTTTGCAATCCAGATTTGTGCGCACGAGCGTCTAAATCCACCACTTGTATCCACCTATGTTAGTGTGTTTGAGTTTGTGTGTGATTGGGGGGGGACTCAGGAATGGATTTAAGCCACAGCATGAGGCATTCTTCTAAAAATGCCATTCCCACCAAGCCACAGAAGCAGCCAGCAATTGCTCAAAACTTCCACATTAAAAAGAGAGGAGGAAAAAAGAGAGAGAGAGAGGAGAGGGAAGAGGAAAAAAAGGAGCGAGCGAGGGAGAGGGCGAAGAGAGAGAAAAGAGAGAGGTTCCAGTGGTGGCGGCGGTGGTGTTGGTATGCCTTCCAGCAGACGAACCACAAGGCTCCCATGGGACCTTCGAGGCAAGGAGGAGAGCGGGGGGAAGGCAGAGGGAGGAGGTGGAGGGAGAAAAAAGGAGAAAGGGATAGAAAGAGGAGGAAGAAAGGAGGAAGGAGGAAAGAGAGAATGCAAAGAAGAGAATGAAGAAGAAGTAAGGAAACAAAGGTAGCAAGAGAGCAAGAAAGGAGGGGACAGGGGTGATTGGGCAGGGAGATAATAAATGAGAAACAGAGCGAGGGGGGAAAGGAATGACAGCGGGGAGAAAATGAGAGAAAGACACAGGGTTGACAAATTCATGGGGCCCACCACACCCTGGCACAAACATCGGCCTCAGAACACGAACACTCACCCCTGTAGTGGAAGGAAAAACCATAGGCGGTAAAAAACACACATTTTATGTACTGTAAAAGGAACTGGCTCGCAGAACATTGTACACCATTCATCTCCCTCCAGCCTTTTCATCTTCACAGGGACCCAAACTTAACAACAGTGTGATCCTGGTACAGCACTGGCATACTTTGAGAGCCGTGGCCAAAGAATCCCTGACAGAAAATTACTGAGAACGACAAGGAAACTACCCCCTCTTGTGGTCAGATTTTAAAAAAGAAAAGTTATAGAGGAGGAGATTTTTATTTTCCTACAAGGGCATCTGGTTCATTCCTTCGTGCCGAAATGTCCCGAGGGAATAGTGTGCATTATGAAATGTGCCCGTTTTCAGGACAGACAAATAGGAAACAAGCAGAGATGAAGACAAACACATGAGCGGAGCTGTTTTGTGTGTGGTTTTCCTCCCGCCTTCTCACCGTTTGAGATGGCGACACATGAACTGAAGTGTGTCATGATTCGGAGGAGGCATGTTGAGCACCAGACACTTCAGACGATCCACTTTGTCCATGTAGTCCGACATCTCTGCAACACAGAGCAAGAGACATGTCAGGGCTCAATAAATATTATTTGCATTCCAGTTTTTATCTACTTTATTAGCATCCGAACCCTGATGGACACGCACTAACTGATATCACATGTGCTCTGTTAGTGTACGCAGTCTAATCTGATACAGCAGCGTGCAATTATCAGCTATCACCACTGTGCGATGAACAGTAAACTGACGATCACACAAAAAGCCCCACGGACTGATAAGAAGCATACAATAGATAATGAGAATGCATTTACATTTGTAATCATTTGTTCTCAATATGCAACTTTTCTTATCGAATGGAACTTATTTTGAGATACAAGATTACCCACTGTTTTGGGATAAATCAAAGATATTAAGATACGCTACTGTATCACAGAGTTTCATGCCATTTAACTGATCAAGAACACAGTTAAAGTGTTGTTCATACATTGCACTGAAGAATAAATCAAATCAGTCTTACATATATCACGGCACTGCATGACACGTTCCTTTATTGCGACGAACATTGACACTGTAGTTTATTTTCAGCCGTAAACACTCACTAGAGCACCAAATGTGTATTAATCCACAGCTGAAAATAGTTAAAAACGGGTTACATTGGCTATTACAGCTACAGTGCCTCGCTGTTTTAGGAAAAAACATTTAGTCTTTTTAGAAATTAAACTATATATTCGTGGCCCGTTTAGTCTGAAGTGAGTGCCACAGACTGGGTAGGGAAGTCGTAAAGTTGTGAACGCATTGCTGGTTTTGGTCTTTTCATGGCAACTGTTGACAAGAAGAAAAACATAAAGTAACGCCAACCTTATCCTTTAAATAACGGTGTCAAAATATGATTCAAATGTAATATTTGCATATGAGTCGAGGATTATAGGACTATAGGCGGCCAAAATGTGAGGATTTACATGGTGAGGATTTTCTGACATAAAAGCATCACTTCATTTTAACTCAATACTGCCCAATAAATTTCGGCTTTGTCAGGATGTAATTATTCCTCTCTCGCCTTGGAATTCATGCAATTTTCTTTTTGGGGAAGCGGCGTTTTATTTTATTGTGTCCATATATCTTACATGATATATATTTGTGGCATTGTGCAACATTTTCCAGAGGTGCAGGAGAGAAAAAAAGAAGTGCTGTAAACACACTATATTCTATAATGATGAAAATGACTTTCACCACATCTTGACAAAGTGTGAAAGCGCCCAAGTAAAGAGGAGGCTGAACTCTCTAACCAAGACTGCCCTGGTTTTGACTCATTAAAACCACAGCAGTGTTGTGAGGATTCAAAATAAAAGCACATCAGAAGACAAATAATAAGATGACATTAAAGAGTATCCTACATGGGCGTCCTGTTGGCCTAGATATTTAAAGACGCTGATCATGCAATTGCTATACTTTTGAGCCTGCCACCCCCTTTGGCTTATTTCCTGTTTGCTTTCCATCTCACACAATCAAACAACAGGCAATAAATCTATCAAAAATACAAGAAAAAACAATGTTAAAATGTCTCACGTGTTTTATTTCATACGAATGTGTGAAATGAGCTGAAGAAATGCTTTCATTTCTATCTCAGACTGATCAAAGATGATGTGTACGAAATAAATGGGGCTGAAGGTGCTCACTCACTGACTGTCTCCATGATGTCGGTGAAGAAGCCGAAGGGCACCACGGGTTCAGGAAGCTCTCGAAAGAAAAGTTTCAAGGCTCCTGTGATGACGTGAATGTCCTCCCAATCACTCTCGTCCAAATTCAGCTTCTCCTCTGAGAGATGAGGGAGGAGAGAGGACGAGGGGAACGGGGGAGAAATTCACACAGACGGGTCAGAGGAAGTGAACAAAAGGCGAGGCAATACCAAGCAGAGCGACAAAGAGTCAGAATTAGGAGAGAAACATTGGATTTAGAGTTTAGCGCAGGGTGTGAATTCATGTCGGTGTTAAGGCGTAACATGAAGGCTTGTAGCTGCAGGAGGGAGATAGAAATGGTCTGTAAAAGTAGAAGAAGACACAGAAGCACACACAGAAACACATAAAGCACACATTTTCTTTAAATCCAGGCCTGACCAATGCTTCTCAAATTGGATCGGACGGACCAAAAGAAATAAAATAAATAGTTTCTATTTAACCTCAGTGTCAATATTTATGACACACACACGAAGGTAGTGATGAGAAACATTAGTCAGTGAGATGTTGCTGTGGGATTAGAGCACGCAAGCAGATGATTCTCAACTTTGTCCACTTGGTGGCAGCTGTAGACTGTGTGAAGATTCGCTGTACAACCTGCTGCGTGTTATTACATCAGAAAACTTAAAGCAGTAAAAGCCTAAGGGACACACACACACACACATACATACATTAAGCACAACCACCAGACCGCTCAACGCACGTCTGCGCTGCAGCTCAGCGCTGCGTGTCAGTCTGTGTGGGTGGGCGTTTTTTTGACTGAGGTGTTCATATTATGCAACACACGATGCACAAAAACAAGCAGACTAAAAAAGCGGCTGTTTTCCTCGTCAGTCTGAATCTACCTTGTACCAACTCCGCTGGGAACATGTAACGGCCGTCTGTAGTCACCGCTCGCTCTGCAAAAACCAACAGTTACTCAGTCGGCTTTCCTTCAGCGTCCACTGTATCAAAAGGATGTCGTGTGGAGGGACAATCACAGGTATACAGTGTGTTTGTGTGTGTTGTGGGTGTCCAATATCATATGTAATCAGAATAACAAATCAGATGACATTTATGATGACTGGAAAAAAAAAAAGAGGAAGAGATACAGCTGAATGATTTCTGACAACTGCAAGAAAACTCCAACTTCTACCTTTCATCACTCTCCTCCTCCAACATTTTCCTCTCAGGCTTCTCATTACAGAGTCAGAGACTAAATTAAAAGTTCATTTTTTCCCCCTCCTCCCCTTCATTCTCACCGTGGTTCACTAAGTAGCGTAGTTTCTGAATGACTGCCAGGTTGCCTGAGACTCTGTAGATCCCGTCAGTGTCCAGTCCTGCAACATACCACAGGGAGATGGTTATATCTGAGAGATCTTCACATCAATAATTTACTGTATGTAGGAAGTTTGTTTTGTTGGTCAGAAAATATGGGAATAAAGTAAAGCTAAAGTATATGTTTGACTTTGACTTTGAAAACGTGACTTTGTTTGTCATGTTTTGCACGATCACATGACCCTTACGAGTAGTTTTTAAACTTCCTCATAACTTTTCATGGAATTACGTACCTACAAAGTTTTGTTATGACATTGAGTTTCTGCTTTTTCCCCAAACTGGTTTTAATGCCAGAAGTTCTAGATGAAGTCAGGCTTTTGTGACGCATTGCTTATTAACTTGTCACACTTTTAATATGTAGCACAAATGTAAATATTAGTGGACTTTATAGTTTGTATAAAAGCTGAAATGATTCATCAATTAATTAAACTGAAGAATACAATTAATTTATTTTAATCAATTCTGAAAACCAGTGAATTGTTTTACATCATGAGCATGAGCAGAAATGACACAGATGTAATGGTTCCTGCTTCTTAAATGTGATTATTTGCAGATGTTGTGATTTTTCTATGATATAAAATGTAATTATCTTGTTGGTATGTGTTTATCATTGGCACAATTTAGTATGTATTAACACAATAGGCTACAAAAATCATATACTTTGAGGATTATCCAAAAAATGTATCTTTCTCTTTGTCCTAAAAGGTTTTCAGTCTGTCACAGTTTTGATGTCTCGATCTGAAACTGCTCCCTAGAAATATTTAATTCATCAAAACCAGGTTTTTAAAGCTCTCGGGATCAAAACACTGATTTCTTTCTGTGTGTATTAAATATTGATTTGCAGAATTGTTTCTAAACAGTCTCCAAACAACTCCATTTTCTCTCATTTAGATCTCTCTCTGGCTGGCAGCTGTCAGGATTTTTTTTTTTTTCAGTGCGTTTTAGTCTGCTCTCTGTCGGGCAATCATAAACATTTCTCAGTTAATTTGTGGTTGGATGATTTATGTCACAGAGCTGAACATTAGAGGCAGAACTGCCGTCAAGTGACTGGAGCTCAAAACAGGATTTTAAGTTGAGGATCACGGTAGCTGGCTGTGTGTTTGCAGCGACGGTACCTCTCTTCTCCACGGCCTCAGTACAAAGTCTGACGAAGCGGGGGACTTTGCTCCTCTCTCTTTCACAGAGCATCTCCAGACGACAGCCAAACACCTGATCTGAAGGGTGATGACAGACGGACACAAACACACACACACAAACACACTTTTTATGTTGAGTTTTTTTTTTTTTTCTTAACATAACTGTGCCAAGATGATGTAAGAGCTACAAGCTGATGTTAATCTAGTGATAAATTTACTGTTCACTTTAGAAGAGCAGAGATGTAAGCTCACCCTTAATGATGCAATGCTACTCGTGTATGGCACTGTATATACTATAAGGTGAAAAAGAATCACACGCAACCCTTTACCCCAGAGTATACCGCGATTAAACTGCTGTGTGATCAGATTGCGTTACCTCTGGACTGTGATGAACTTATTGTGAAAATGTCAAAAACATAATTAACCTGACAACCACACTTGAAAAGTAGCTGTTTGTAGAGTCATCATTTTGTTACGAAACTACAGATCTTCCCCTTCTGAATGGCTCCTTCCCTTCTAACAACATACAGAACGTCATGTTACGCCTCCTAGTGGACGTGGATGAGGATGATGGCACGTTGGCGTTCTGTCAAAGCTTGAAGGGAGTCGTAGCTTTTTAAAGCTAACCAAATAAATGTTTTATCTTCCATGTTAAAATTATGAAGTGCTGAGGCACCCTGGTGGTCTAACCACGTAAAAGCAATATCCCTTCTTGGATGTCTCTCTAATGCTCATTAACAAATAAAAATGCCAGGAAAACATCTAAAAAATAAGGTTCTTGGAATATTTTTGCTTTAAATATAAATAAAACCACCAAGGAACATGTTTGACATTTTCAGAAAAAGACCAGAATTTTACAGTCCAGGAGTTTCTATATGAGTTTCTGTAGAGATAATCACTACAAGAGAAATGGAAAAATCCCTCTTCCTTTTCTCTTGTAGTGATTCACTTTTTAATTCTTCTTCTTTTTTCAGGATGCTGTTTTGTCGAAAAGGAAAGTCTTCTGGCTGAACGATAATAAAAGAAATAGAATAAAGCATGATGTTGGGATTGAGGCCGCGTCTCTTCCTTTCCCAGTGTTTTTCCTGTTGTTTACCTCTCCTTTTTGCCATGTCTGTCCTCTCACCTTCCAAAGCACCTCAACAACCTGCGACCAATCCACCTGACCAGTCTAAAGAACCATTGAGCCAAAGTGCTGACGGATGCTACAGCCAGCTTTTTAACTTTTTTTGTGATCACTGAGTTGCTAATCCTGCTTTCCCTTCATCTCAGGACTTCTGCCCGCCTTATCCACCACATCCAGCCCTGTCCTGTCCTCTACACCTCTGTGGACGTTCCCCCACCGCAGCCACCTCATCTCAGAAGATTCAGCACCTTGTTCAATAAACTGTTTAACTGAATCTGGCTTCCTGACTTGTGTTTGGACGTTAGGTCCGATACCATTCATTACAACAGGTAGCTTTCCAAAAAGACTCAATTTAGAAGTGTTGAGAAATAGTTCATACACAGATGAGTGACAAATATAAGTGATAACTCAAAGGAAAAACCAACATGACGTGTTTTAGTAAGATGTAGGGATGAATCACCAGCTCCAATTGTCCTTAGCATAGATTATCCAAGTCTTTAAACTTAAGGGATGAACAGTGTTCATTCCCTTGTTTGGTGTTGTTGATGGTGAGGCAGAACACATCAGATCAAAATGTTTAATTGGGTTGAGATCTGGTGACTAGAATAAGAATAAAACCAACGATTTCAATATCCGTAACAACAGTGGTGTAATCAGCAGACAAGCAGTGTGAAAAACTTCATCACATTGGAGAGGCTCTTGCTAAAAAGTCAAGGAGGATTGCGACGCACATTCACTAGGGGATGTGGCATCACCGCAGGATAAATGCTGAGATTTCCTGCCAGCCATAACAACCGTGATGCAGCTCAGCTAAATGGAAAAATATCTTCAACTTCCCAATAAAAGTCCAGTGGATAGTTTTAGCTGTAGAAGTGCGGTCTAGAGCTGAGCAAACGATAACACACGCTTCCATCATTCACCGCTGCACTGCATACTGCTGAATAAAGGATAATTGCATTAAAACAGTTTAAAACTTCAAAAGGAAATCTCACCTTTAATCAGCCCTTTCTCCTGCAGCGCCTGCAGAGGAGGTCTCTTTAGGATCAGCTTCTTCAGCCGGGTCTTCACTCTCTTCCTCTCGGTGTTCTCCAGGTTGGAAGTCGAGCGAGGGACTACAGGGGGAGGAAAGGAGGAGGAGGAGGAGGAAAAGAAGGAGGAAGTCAGTGCGGGGCGTTCGGCTGCAGGCCAGGAGAGCAGATGAGAGGGGATGGTGGTGAGGATGAAAAGCGGCAGGGCCGGGCGACGGCGGAGGTGAGACAGGACTGATGGGGGTATTATTTGCCATGGAGGTCGTGTGAAAATATAAGTGGGCTGGATGGAGGAGAAAATGGAGGAGAGGATGGATGGATGTAAGAAGCCTGTGTGGAAGTTTAGAGAGAAAGAGCGATGATGACGGAGCGAGAGGCCGTGAGTGAACTGAGGGGCAGAAGGAGGTCAGGATGGAGCGATGAGAGGCATCGCGTGGTGGATGACTTACGTGACGTTCTCCTGTCATCTTCATCTCCACTGTGGTCTAGCATCTCCACGCTGCCCGCTCGCCTCAGAGAATACAGAAGGACGTTATCTAACGGGTTCTCACGGTCCTGGAAGGCACGCAGAGTGTTGTGTCACATATAAATATCACACAACATACTGTTCAAAGCATTTATACAGATGAGAGAACCAAAAATTCCACTTTATTTTGAAGCTCATGTGTTTTTTGGGCTGATATTGATATATCAGACTTTAAAAAGTTGAAATCTGATCATGATAAATGAGCTGATTTGATCCTCTTTAAACAAACATTGTTGAAGAGTTTCTTCAAATTCCTCCAAAGTAAAAAAACAAAACATAAAAATAAATAAAACACATTTCCTTATGAGAATAACATAATCCAAGGGGAAACCACTAATACAGAAGTGGTATACTGTGTGTGTTTTGTGTCTCACCAGTCTCTCGATGACATTCTGGATGGTTTTGTACCACTCTTTGATCAGAGAGTCTGTCTCTGACTGCAGGAGGTACTCATTTCCCGTCACTGTCCTCAGCTACAACACACACGTTTACAAACCACATGAATGTGTGACATCCCCAGTGTTCTTGTCTCACACACGTCTGTAAACTTGAACAGTTAATCAGCCAAATTTCAGTGGAAAATAAATGTTTACTGCTTCCTCTTCCTCACCGAGGGTCACTGTAGAGTGACCGGGTTCCTGCTCTCACTTCCCTCACCAATAGGGACTCTTTGCTGACAGAAATATAATGTATGCTTTACTTACTAATCAGCCATCACACTGTTCTCACTGTACACCAGCTCTCAGTTTTAAAAAAGAAACGTTTATTCTCACTTTTCTGACGCATAACAGTTTGCTGAATTTCAGTGTTCAAGGATTTAAATTTAATTTCAGTTTCCTTGTTACGTACCTTGAATACATTCTTCTTGCTGGACAAGTCGTTGGCCCAGTGTAGCTGTGCTCCTCTTAAATCCACACTGCTCTCAGGGCGACTGTTTCCTGGTTTCTAGTTTCAGTAAACAAAAAATTAATCTTTTGTTCTATATTGTCAACACTGAGTGGACTGAATTGACTCGTTTATGTTTCTGAAAATTTAGGGTTTTTTTTTCCTTCTCAAAATTTGTGGAAAAAACGCATCTTGCCCCTCACACACACTCACAACACTTGTGATGTGTTTGAGTGGCCTGCTTAAATGAACATGAGGTGTTGATGCGCGTCATTTTGAAGTTCCCGTGAGGAGAAATGTGTGCAACATAATGGACAGAAATATATCCAACTTGTTATGGAATTTTCTACCCTTAGGTTACAGGAGGTCACGTGTGAGCCTTGAGGTCCTCTGCAGTATTAATTGTTTGGCTTTGATTGGGAAAAGTAGGTGCCAGTCTATCTCAACACTGTGGTGGCCAGGGTCGAAGAGACCTATTGCTGCCTTCCTAGACATAATAGATAGCTTACCGTTGACGTTCCAATCTGCGTAAACAGACATCTGTGTCTCCAGACTAGAATATGCTGACAATAACACCTGCATGTGTAAAAACATCTCTTTACCTACTTCTGGGCGTATAGCATCTGTGGTGTTATCTGTAGGGGTTTAAAGTCCGACCACCAGCATGAGTTGGGCAGAATGTGAGACCGACTCACTTCTGATGTACTTTGAGAGTGTCTCTAATTCTCCTTGGCCAAGCGTCAATAAATAATACAGCAGAAGACATCAGAGGGCCCTGAACACTTTCTTCCCTCCTGACCTCACCACTGATCATTGACTTTAGCAGTTTCTCCACAACACAACTGAGCGGAATTGTTGTTCTCGTTTTGGGGTTGTTAAAAGTTGCTGATCTTTGTGCAATCAGTCAGATGACTTCAAAAGTTGCTTCATAATGTTTATTGCTAAAATTGACTAATATCATTAAACACAGTGTGTGTGAGCTCTTACCCAGGTGGAAGGTGTCTGTGATTTAGGATCTTTGAAGAAAACCAGACTGTTCCCAACCAGCACCACCCAGGAAGGGCTCCAATTTTTCCTGCAAAACAACAACCACACATAAACTGGTCAGACTAGATGCAGAACAGAAAATCATACCTGCCTTGATTTATTCAAACACTATATTTATACGAAGGGATGCAATCTAGCGGAACTCTTTTTGTCTTTACTGGTAGCAGCATCATGAAGCCTCACCTGAGTTTGCGTCCTCCCTCTGCAATCTTCGTCTTGTTCAAGAGGCCGGCTTTCTCCAGTTCCTAAGGACGTGTCAGAAGGGTTTTAAAATCTGCATTATTCAAGCACTAATATTGCTACTGTCACAATACGGGGCAGAGAATGAAGGTATTTGAGGACAAGCTGAAAATGTTAACAGTAAAGTACAGCAGAGGGCTTTTCCTCTGTGTAATATACTGCATCCTGAGCGAGCGCATTTAACTTGACTGTTGCATCATTCAAAAAATAGCAGGAGGGTAGCTGCTCTAAAATCTCCCACTGCGGCGTGGCCCCGTTTAAGGTGCAAGAGAAGAGAATTAATACTAACTATTAAGTTTTAAGTGTTGAGCACATACATAAAGGCTGTGAGGAACAAACTGATCAAAAGAATGAACATTTTAAAGAGTTCATGATATTTAGTTGTAATTTTATTTGCACATTCACGCTAATACTTATTTGTCAGAATCAAAGAATTAAAAATATTGTTCAAATTATATTGAAAAAATGGCAATGTATTTGCAAATGCGATCTGTTTACATTCATTTTGAATGTTTGTGATTTATCCTGAATAACTGCTTCATTTTTTTTCTGTAAAGACACTTGTGTGGCGACTGAAGTGGCAAGTGTCCGCTGCAGATATCTTACATCTGCAAATAGTCCTACAAGAAGAGCTGCCTTGTTCTTTGCTGTTGTATCTGTTGTATGTTAAGAGGGGAAACAGCATCACTGCCAAGGACAGACACAGTTGCAGTTAATAAGTTAAAAAGTCTGGTTGTATAATTAACTGTCTGTATGGTGGTGGTACACTGAGCTGAGCTGGGGACATGTCCAGGGTGTACCCTGCCTCTCGCTCAAAGTTAGCTGGGCTCCAGCCCCATCGTGACCCTGATTAGGATAATGTATGTAAATGTGTATATAATTAAATCAGTATTAAATCATATACTCATGTATATGTATTCTTATTTCATGAGTAAAAGGCTGTGTTTGTGCTCACCGGCGTGGGGCCATCGCTGTCTGGAGAACTCTGAGGAGATGGAGGCTCCACGACGATGTTGGTCACATTACAAGAGTAATCTGTGCACTGCTGGACCAGCTGAAAGACAGAAAGCACGCATCATCAGCTATGTTCACTTGTATGCGCGTGCATGTGTGCATATGTTCAGAGTTTTACGTGAAAACTGTCCGTTGAAGTTTATTTGCATTTTTTCCTCTTCTCTCTGCATGTCTGCGAACACCGTACGCACAGTTTGTAACCTTGTATATACCTTGCCATTCTCAGGCAGGGTCATAGATTGGGAGTGGCTGAGCTGCTGCTTGGCATCATGCTGGTCGCCAGAGTTATGGATCTGGACAGTGGCATTGCTGAACGCCGTCGTGGTCAGGGTGTCAGAGGAGGCAGCACGCTGTATGCTCTTCACAGGGGGTTTAAAGGTCAGGGTCATTGGGTAATACATTGGGTAAGTGATGAAAGGTGGAACAGACAAACAAGGGAAAGGGAAATCACTGATTTATTATACAGGAACTGAAAAATAAATACAATAAGCTTCCATTGTATTGTAACAATTGTAGCTCTTGTTTAAAGCCTGTGAGAGCTGATATGTGTTTGTTTTCATCTGAATAACAGACTACAGAGGAACCATTTTCTTTATATTATGTTTACTGTATATTTTAGTACCGCTGATAATGATACTCTTGCCTAGAGCAACCTTGAATGAGCACTACAGTATAATGAGCATAATGAGTATATAATGAACATTTAAAACCACAAACAAGTAACAGTAAGGAGTAAGAGAAAGGTCAGGACCTTTTCAAAAATGAAGCAATTTCACCCCTAATTTCTTCATTTCCTATAGGAGCTACTGTCGGGAACATATTCTAATTTAGTTTGCACTTTAAATACAATTCATGCAAACATGCAAAACGTGCAACATAATCAAGAAACAGCTGCTATTAACTGCTCCAATTGCACTTTGCTTTTGATTTTGAATGTATGCAATGAAGGAGTACCAAACACTTATATATATATTATTGACTGATAAAGTAGTGAAGTACTGTACTGACACAGCAAACAGTTATTTGTCTTTATCTGTGTTTATCCCAGGCTATACCGACGAGGACCTTTGCTCACTCTCTTTTCTTTACAGATGTTTTGTTTCTCTGACTGATAGACAGCAGAGTCGATCTAAAATAATTTGTTTAAAGTGCCACAGGCTGGGCATTGAATGTTAGCTTGCAAATCATTCTTACGTGGGTTTAAATGTCACCTCACACACTCCTACGCTCCTAGCTCTCTGCCTCAGTATCAGTAGAGCTTTTTTCTTATTTTTGTCTCTCAGTAGATCTCATACAGTGGTAGCCATTATGAAACTCTCTGACATGATAGATTCTGGAATTAAATTCTGGATTGAGCTGCATCATGCAAGAAGTGAAGTATTCTGGCACTCTGAGGAAAAATGCTGACCTGCAGCTTCCTTATAATTGTCTAACTGTCACTTCACAGGAAGAGCTGAGAGAGAGAGAGAGAGTCAGAGACACAGTGATGCATGTATCGGTGTCCTTTAAATCCAAAATACTTACTACGCTTACAATCCCACTCATGTATACAAGTCTGCATTATTGCACAAAAATGCATAAATTCACACAACCTCAGCCATAATTAAGCACCTTTCCCAATCCCTGTAACCTAGTTTCAGCAATCAGACTAAATATCCCTCCTAATGTTTGCCATCTCTTCATGCGAGGAGGATTAGCACTAAGAGCCAAATCGGCTGCTTTGCTAAGAGGAGGCCTTTAAAAGGGCTTTAAACCAAGCGCACCCACACCCCTCTGTGATGCAACATGTTGCAGTAAGAAGTGCTTGGGTAACAGCCTTTCTTTTTACACCATGAGTTGCTATTTCGCCACCTTAATATGCATAAATGCTGATCTCTGAGAATCTAAGGAGCATAGCTGGCAATGATTTAATGTATTCTACAGTAATACAGTGGAGATGCAGTTTTTGCAAATCTAACGATTCAAGTTCATTGATTTTCATGAGGAAAATACCCTCCATCAAAAGGCCTTTAAACACTGATAAAACATTTAGGATTGCCGAAGAGTGCAGATTTTCATGTGAGGGTAGATGTGCCTAAGTGACATAAGTGATGAAGTCAAGGTGCCCCCCTACCAGGATGGTATAACATCTGTTTTGTTAACCAAATGTATCCTGTTGTGTAGGAGGAATATGTAAAACTGGTTAAGGGTGGTACTCTTTGAAGGGTGATTTTTTTTTTTTTACAAGGTGAAAGTCAAGGTGATGTGCTTTAGATGCCCTCTGGCAATGAAAGAGTGCAGCAAGCAGCATTTCACCTGTTTCATCTGCCAGCCACCTCTATTATTCCTTTGGTGGCTCCCGAAGAGGAATTCAGGTGACAGCTAGAGTGAAAGAAGGCAGAAAGACAGGAAGACAAAGACAGGAAACACACATGAACAGTTACTATTTATGTTTGATTTTAATTTACTGTGTTTCTCTTTCAGGCTTTCTTTCAGTTTTTGAATTACTTTTTGAATTTTTACAAGTTTGTTCAACAATTTGATCCAAACTGGCAGCAGTTTTGGGCCAATTTCACATCAATGTGTGAAAACAGGATGCTGACAAATGCGTTCAGTTAAAATCAGCCACGAGGCTCCCGCTGACGCTCACGCCAACATTACAACTACTCATCTGCCCTACTTATATCCTGCCACCTAAAAATGCTCTTTGATTCGCCACCACTGCACAGAGGTACGCTCATACGCTTGTGCCCACATTAAGCTGTGAGTTAATAAGTGGCAGTTGCTGCCGTTGGTTTAGTAAAACTGAAACACACGCCGCATATTCATTGTTTGACTCAAGTCAAGCTGATTTTACGTTACTGACCTGAATCACACACGTCCACATAAATACATCTCATGTAGTCATCTCAGCTTGTCGAGACAAAGACAGTGAGCACCAACACGTGTGTGACAATGAAATGCCAAGTGAGTGAACTATATTAGATAATCAAATGAAACATATGCTATTTAGCAGACCAGTCATTTCACGTGCTGACAGAGAACACAACACAATACAGTAAATAATAATCTGTAAGGAATGGAAATGAACTTACAGCATAGGTGCTCATTATCACTGAGAGTTATACAGCCCAGGTCAACTCCTATTTCTGAGAGCTCTTTTTTTCAGCTGTCTGTCGTTACAGTGTCAGAACGTACAAGCCAACAAACCATTCATCTCTCCCTCCCATTTCAGTCTGCATCTACTTCCCCATTCTAGAGGGAAGCTCTAGCTTTATCTGTCAGAACAATTTTAACTCATGTAAAGCAGCTCAGGGTAAAAACGTCAGAACACTGTTAACATTGTCACATCGACCACTGCCAAACTGCTGTTTGTTTGAAAGCGTGTACGCACACAACACAATGGGGACGCTTAACTTCAGTAAAAGTAACAAGAGCTTTAACTTTAACATTGTCGGTTACAAGTTATGGTTCAAATGACTCACAGTGAATAATGGCACCTTTTATGCTGTCGGATTAATGTAACAATCTATTGTTTTTGTTATTACCATTGTGTGTAAACAGCATTTTAATGTGTTAGGTGTTCGGTTTAGTTGAACTACTTCATATTCTATTTAGTAGTTTATAAACCAGATTTTTTTTTCAGAAATTATGATTTTAAAAAATAATTCTAGGACATATTTGTACTCAGGAGGAAAATAAACCCACAGTTACAAAGAGTTAAAAACCAACAAACTACCAGCTACAACTCCACAAGACGCACCTCCCTCAAAGACGCATGGGTGTTGACACCATAAAAATGCCTGCAGCTGTTGAGAGTGTGTAAAAACTTGTGAGCAAGGGAGTATGACTAGATAATGGTATAAATACTCAGCTTCCGCCAGTCCTAAACACAAACTTAACAAACTCACTGAAATAAAGAGACCAAGCCTTGTTTAAAACATACAAACAAACAAACATTCACTAATAGTTTTAAATCATGATTTGTGGTGTTGGGTACTACAGCTTATCTGACACTAATTTATTCTATAACAATGCATCATATTTCATAAAGCGATGATGTGTTTTGTGTAAATTTGTAATCTGCACAGTCTGTACATAATCGATTCATCTGCAGATTATTTTCTCAATTGATTCATAAGTCATTTGGGGCCATAAAACTGTGAAAAATGTCGATCACATAATTTTCCAGAGCTTAGGGGGACGTCTTTAAATGCCTTGTCTGATCAACAAGATATTCGGTTTATGGTGATATGAAACATGGAAGGAGGTGGAGGTGGAACCACAGAGTGGTTGACATTTTGAGAGATTAATTTGAGAGATTAATCTGCATTTACAATGTTTTTACAGGTGATTGACTAAGGAAATGATTGTCTAATTGTATCAGCTGTACTGTCAAATACACAGAATATGTTGAGAATAAAATAAAATTAAAACACACAGGAAGCCAGTTATTAAAATATTTTTTAAAAATAAAAATCTAGACTAGAGAACGAATCTAGAGAATGCTGTGTTTTAATTTAAGTCACTCAGGTTGTAACACCTGGATCATTAACTCGCGTGACATCCAGTATGCATTATATATATCATTGTTGAAGTTCCTGTTTGGTAAAACATGTAGCACAGAATAAAAAGTGACACATATAGGTCAACAGAATGCATCTCACACCGTCTTGATGGGGGAATCACGGCTTTGATCGTGTGGGTATTTTTTTTGATGAGCAACATTAAATTTGAAGCACTGACGCAACATTGAGGCAACGCAACCTTGAGATGCAAAACGCTTATCTCTAACAATCTGGATCACGCAGCTCGCATCGCTTCACGGCGTAGATGTCGTCATTGATTCGGAGGATGGGTCAATCTCAGCCGCTTTTTACGTCTGAAAACCACATACGTGTTTCTTCAATCAGAGCTTATAAACACACACAAAAAAAAGGTGAAATGATTGAAACAGTGGAAGTTTGACTGTGAAGTAAGAGAGTCCGATGAGAAGTTTCAGCGGGTATGAATTCAGCAGTGTTTTGTAATGTCCTCATTGTCTGTGTGGCTCTAATGGCTTTCGCTCATCTGCATCAGCTCTAGAGGCATTACCTTGTTATTCCCTTCAGGGATTAGTCCGACAAAAACACCATTTGAGAGGAAGTGTGTGTCAGGGGGGCAGTTAATAAATAAATAATTAAGGCAGTGCCAGTCAGTAAACAACGGGGCAACTAGAAAGATGTAATCCTCTTTTTAATTTGGCCCAAGCGTTTGTCCCTGCTTTAATCTGGAACACAGTCCTGGTCTGGAGCCTGTGTGCACTCAGATGGATGCAGATTCAGATGTATAGAAATGAGCAATCTGTCCGTGTTTAGAGATGCCAAAGCACAGCTGTTTGCACTTAAGAATGATTATTTAATACTCTTAATCATTATTTAGATCACAGAGCATAGCAATAGCTTAAGAATATAAAAGCTGAATTGAATAACTTACCATAAAAACAAGGCTCAACAAACCACTTAGACTAATTACTTGCTTGGCACACAGTGTCATAAACACACTACCTCATCAGCAGTAAGTACCAAGCCAATGTCTTCATTAAAGGACTATATATTTAATGCCAGAGGTTCAAACTGCAATACACAGCAACAGCAGGAGCACACGTTGAGGTGTACACCTGAGTTTACTTCAAAGCTTTAAATCTCCACCCTCAGAAACTCCTGTGTGGTTAGAGACTATCAGTCTGTGTGATGATAAATGTGTGTGATATTCAACTCAAATCAATTTATTTATATGCCACTTTAAACACAACACAGCTGATTCAAAGTGCTTGGCAGCGCAGAGGTATAAAAGAAAGAACAAGGAAAGCAGAACACTCAAAATTTCAAGAAGAGGCTCAACTTTGGTGTGCACGCGTGGCTCTCTGCGGTTAGCTACAGGCGAGGGCTGAGAATGTAAAAATAGTACCAGAGCAAGTCTTTCCACTTAAGTCACATGTCATTGTTACGTGTGATCATTCATTTTGTCAATATAGTCGAGGCAAAGCTCATCATGATCATCCCAAAAAAGACTTACATATCCTGTGACTCCCATCGTGAAGGTGTTTAAATTAAGAATGTGGGTAAAATGATTAAAACTGTAGAAGTACAGCCGTCTTACTCTGTGTGTTGTTCCATTGCCAGCTTCAGGAAATGGTAGCGACAGATGGTTGGTTTCCCTTGGTAACGTCTGAGGTTGTACTGGACTGCCCTGTCAGGGAAACAGACAAAAAATATATAGACTGTGAAGCTGCAGCCTCAAACGTATTGCACTGTTAAACCGACACCTCTTTGACAGGATCTATCAAAACACCTCAAACAGATAGAACTGACTGTTAAAATCCAGTTTGTGTTATTTTGTCCGTCCATATCAAAATCAGTAACCTTTGTCTGTTATTACATGAGAGGATGTGCTTTACCGTCATTATTGGCACTACAGTGATGCAGTTTTATGGTGCTGTTGGACCGCCCTGTTAATACAGGTGTGTGCCTCCCTAGTGTGCAGCACGTCACATCGGAGAGAACAGTTTAGTGACCACAGTGAAAAGGTTGTTTTTGAAAGGCTACGGTAAACTAATATGGACCGCATCACTGCCGTGCCAATTATGATGATAAAGCACACCCTCATATCTGTCCGTGTAATATGCAGCTACTGCCAGTCAACAGTTAGCTTAGCACAAAAACTGGAAACAGGTGGAAACAGCTAGCTTAGCTCTGACGTTAAGGTGGCAAAATCCCCCCATCAGCCTCCTCTGGTTGTCTGGCATCTGCTAAGAGCCATGGCTGTTTTTTTACGGCTTGGTTTTTGTACAGGTTACACCAAAGACATATAACTTGTTAAATAGTGGGATGTAGATGTTCTGGTAGTTCCTGTTACCTTTGAACAGCATCAAACCAAACTCTTTGCGCCCAATTAAGCTAACCAGCTCCTGGGTGTAGCCATATAATACTAATACTAATATGATAAAGGATATTTCAAATGTCAAACTATTCTTTTAAAGTCATATCAGTGACCTTGTCCATTTACTATCTAACATTCAGGAACTCACAGCAAGTGTTAAGTTCAACCTATGCCAAAGTGAGAATATTTAGAGTAACTGTCGATCAGACTCCAAAAACTAAATACATGAGTCTCTCCTTGTGCACTAGACCTGTCCTGTGATCCCTGCATGTGAAACCATCTCTGCATCACCTCATGTGTAAGTAAGGA
The DNA here is from genome assembly GCA_028641955.1 of Protonibea diacanthus. Lineage (NCBI taxonomy): Eukaryota > Metazoa > Chordata > Actinopteri > Sciaenidae > Protonibea > Protonibea diacanthus. The sequence continues at coordinate 12,334,119 of CM053978.1, read as the reverse complement.
GAAATGCAAGCCAGGGTGCTCTCCTTTAGGTGTTATGAAGTTCTTTGGTTGAAAAGGTTAGTACTGATACAATCAAACTATGTGAGCATATATGACATATAATGACTTTCTTCCTATCCTCTCCTTTGAGAAAAGAAGCTTCCATCCAGTTCCGAAATTGGCCACCTTTTCAAAATTTCAGTGAAGGAAAAAAAAGTGGATTCAGACACTGACATGAACACTGGCTGTGTTTGGTGCTTTACCATATCGCTGTTGCGTCCACGGGACCGGCGAGGGGGTTTCCAGGACCTCTCCCTGGTGATGCTGTTTACGTAGTAGCTTCTTCCCGTGGATGGGTCGGAGTACTGCTCCCACAGGTCCATGATCTGAAGAGGCTGCTGACCCGGGGCAGGGCTAGGTGGCTCCAGCTGCGACAGGCGTTTCTCTGACTGTGAGTCAGTGTAAAGAGGGGAGTCCTGCCAGGACAGCTGAGACAGGTAGGACTCTGTTGGGACCTTGTAGGCAGGACGAGTCAAGGGGGAAATGAGAAAAGAGAGGGAGTAAGGAAGAAAAGAAAAGGAGCAAAGAGGAAGGGACAAAGGCAGAGATGGACATGGAGGAAAAAGAAATGAGACGTGAGTATACATCTAAAAATATATTATGCTCAATTACACTACAACTTAAAGGATGAAGCAGGTGATATTCTATATTTTTCTCCAAATTCTTCAAAAGACCAAAATGAACAATTTATTTTTCCAACTTGCAAGATCTGTCTCATCCTAAGCCGACTAATGTTAGTCCTCTGTGGCGTACACCTCCACTGTTGCCCAAAAACAGCCTATCCCAGCTGACAGTGGGCGAGAGTTCGTCACAGGGCTGACAAAGAGACAAACAACCACTCACGCTCACTCACACCTACAGGCAATTTAGAGTCACAAATTAACCCGTTCATGTATGCCTTTGGGTGTCTTTAGACTGTGGGCCCGGAGAGAACCAACACAGACATGAGGAGAACATGCAAACTTGGCCCGGGTTCAAACCAGGAACCTTCGTGCTGTGAGGCAACAGTTCTAACCCAGGACATCAATATAAAGTTACATTTTTAGAAATAATATCAAACATCTGTGCACTGCACTTTTTTTTTTTATAGTTACTCCAACAGGAGTAAATAGTGCATTTGATGGAGACTATTTTCAGCAGAGGATTAATACACATTTGTTGTGCTAGAATTTAAAGCAGCAGGATGTTCCTGACTCAAAATAAACTACAGTGCCGCGTGTCCATCGTAACAAAGTTACATGACACAAAATGCAATGTGTGGTTGTGATGACAAAAATGGAGCTCAATGGCACAGATGATATAACAGGTTCTACAGATAGTACAGTACGTGTTGCATGAGTACACAGTGCAAATAAGTTTGTATTGACTACATCACCATCTGACTTGACTGTGTGAACAAGAATGTGCGTGTTCAGAACGGGGAGCAAGTACCACAAGTAGCAGACATTGAAGAAAAACACCTCAGTGTGCAAAGAAGAGACAGAAATCACAAAGAGAAACAGAAAGTAAAAAAATAAATCCCACCACCTCTTACTATAGAACAACCTGTCAGACTTTGGATTGAGACAGAGCTTAAAGAAATACGTGCCCTCACCCAGATAGAGAGGTCATGTGAGTGAGGACATACATGCATGGACGATCGTCTTTCCAAGAATTATAGCTGAGACATAATTCACTAACTGATTGACTGGCGGACTGTTTGATCCCTGTTACATAACACATAGTTGTTTCAGATGACAGAGAGAACATGGTGTGTATGGAGGCGTGTGTGTGTGTGTGCGTGTGTGAGATACAAGTAAAAAGGGATGTGATTGGACTCCAGGGGGCAGCACTGAGATTTGAGCTCACCTGAAGCTTCCTGTTTTTTACTGTTGTTCAAGCCAGTGGTTAACTCTAAACCAACAGTGTTTCTCAGCAGGGTCAAATGGGGCCAAAGATGACTACAAATATGCATTTTTGATAAATATATATACACACATAGTGATTTTGGGGGGCATAGATATTTTTTTCAAGCGGTTTCCTGCCAACTTGTACAATAATGACCATGATTTACTGACATTTGCACTGTACAAAATGACACTGGTAACACAGAAAATATTTGTATTCAAAAATACTGAAATACACTTTTCTTGCAGCAGCTAATAACAGCTATGGAGGCTCCATTTATGCACAACTGTCGGAGGCTCTGTTAGTGTGTACAGTGGCTCAGTGGCATGACGTACTTGCACACTTTTATATTATTAGTTATACCTTTCCTGCAATGAACATCTGCAGTGAGAAAGCTCCAGTAATAAACATTGCGCTACATCACAGCTATAAAGTACAGAATAATTTTACAACCCTCTGAATAATCAAACACATCACACAGAACTTTGAATTACATGGCTATTCAATTTGAACATAAAAGTGTTTTATAGAATTTCAACAGAAGACAAGTTACATGTAAAAATATCAGTTCCTTCCTGCTGTACAACTCTTGCCACTCTCAAAGATAAAACACATTTCACTGAGACAAGCAGCTTCTAGATAAAAATGAACAGACACGGTAATGAATGAAGATTATCACTGACATCATCACCTGTTTTTGTTTCCAGAAGAATGAACACTCATCTTGTCCTTTGTGCATGTTTCTGTGTCAGCAGCCTTTTAATCGGTTCGTTCCCCAGAACAGTTGACTCCGTGATCTTACTCAGTATTGACCTCTATTTCAGACACTTCCTTCTCCACCTCTGCTTCTTCAGGTCTGATACTGTCATCCTCCGCAGAGCTTATTCACATGTGCTTGTTCACAGTTCGTTGTGTACTTAGTGTGGCTCTACCACAGAGAGGAAAGAAGTAAGAGAAGCTCTATTTATAGAGCAGAGATACGAGAACTGGTCAGTCAAGCTATACATATCGTACTGTACTATTGTGTTTAGTATGATAACTAACCAGTGTACAAGTTTGTTTTTTAATGTTGGGTGAAGGTGGGATATGTAAAAGCAAAACAATGAATGTGCGACTGACGATAGACGTATGAAATTTAAATGTTTTCTGTCCCCACGATTTGCTTGAAAGGTTTGGTTTCTGTGGGGGGGAGGGGTCTAAACAGAGGAAGAGATGTTGTAGGTGTGAAGTGTGCATGCTGGTGTGTGTGTGTGTTCATTTTTTTGTTTAGACTTGTACATTCATTTTCAATAGCAAGTCATATTTGACTGGGAATACAACACATTCAGAACCAGAGTAAAAAAAAACTACGTTTTGTTCTTAATGTTTATTTTTGTTTGGTTGTCTAGTGCGAAGCATGTCATGTAACCTCAAAAGATCCTGGTAGTAAAGAGTAAATCGGGGGCGTCCACATGATTTAGTGGTGCTCCATAAATAACCTCAATGTTCCCAGTTTGATCTGATTTCCTGTCTCTCTGTCACAGGCTATAAGTATGTAGACATTTGTTCCAATGAAGGGAAATCTTAGACAGTAGCGTGCTTCAAGTTTTGTGGCAACAAGCGCTTTCCTGCTTCAACATGACATTGATCCTGTGCACAAAGTGAGGTCCATAAAGCTGTCCAGTGTGGAGGAACTCACCTGACCTGCACAGAGCCCTGACTTAAACATCACGCAGCACCTTCAGGATAAATCTGTACAAGCTGGGCTTTCTGAGGGAATATAGGGGTTACGCAGAGTCGAGCATGTCTTGAGGCTACAGTGTTAAATCTTAGATTGTTACTTGGACACTGACTTCTCTCCTATACAGAGCAGCTGTATGTTTGTATTTATTTCTGATCATTACTATGGCAACTGAGGTCAGACAGGTAAATAATGTAGAAGCCGCTACAGAGTCAAAACAATGTCAGACAAGACTAAGCTTAACCACATTTCCTTGTCTGTAGATTAAACATTTATGCACTATAGAGTCAGAGAGGACAGCTTCTGCAGAGTTGAGGTGGATATCATGTCATGACAAGTGAACTGATAAATCCTCCATTCCTGTTGACCAAGCTTCGATAAACCTTTCAGCATAAGACATCTTGGACTCCTTTTGGAGTTTGATTTGGAGATGAGATGTTCAACCATTACCCATGCACATAATGTGCAGCTGTCCACTGACCTTTGGCCGTGTAGTGTACTCAAAATGAAGCTAAAAATGCAACAACCTTTAAAAAAAAAAAATCAAAATCAAATGGAATTTTGCCCCCTGGAGGACAAACATTAAATTTAATTCACCATCAGAATGGCTGATAAAAATGTATGATGAGAGAGTGTTTTCACAGTTATGAGTTATGACCTGAATGTACCAGCAATAATCCTGCTTACTAGTATTAAAGGCTCGAAAGAAGAAGCAGAGAGAGAGAGAGAGAAAGGGAGATACAGAAGCAGACAGGGAGGAAGATAATATTGAGAAACACAGAAAAAAGAGCCCTGTCATTTCCACTGAGATCACAGATATCCATAGTCTGAGGTAACCGGTGCATGCAGTGACTCGGCTGTGGGAGCTTCCCTCAGCTGCGGGACGTATAACCTTCAGTATCTCTCATCAACAGCAGCCTGTATAATCCCCTCTGATGTAATACAGGGCGGCTCTGACGTCATGACAATGCTTACTTGATTGCTGGCCTAGGAGGATTATTAAAGTCAAGTACAGACGTAGCTTAAGTGCGACCTTTGCCACTATAGCTGTACTCAGTTGTCTGGAGGGATTGCACATGGCCAATAGTTTTGTACAAAATTCATATTACTAGAATGATTTGTTTCCACCTGAAAGCTTCTCAGACTGAATGAAATGACAAAATTATAATAATTAGGATCTAAGATCACCCATCATTTATATATATTTTTAAATTTGCTTCTTAAGATTTACTTTGCACAGTCACAAGACGAAAAAACTACCAGCTGGTCTGTTACAGTTTTGGAGCAATGACCTGTAAATCCATCAGATTGGAGATTTTGTCAATGAGAGGAAATCAAAATTAGTATAATCCCAGACTTACTTCAACAACAGCTACATGTGATGGATTTGTTTGACCTATTTTAAATCACTCGCTATTCTTCAAACTAATTAGGATCGGAGAAAGCAAGTAACAGCTGAGTTTCCAGCACAGTTTAGTGGACTGCCTGACCAGTACTGACAATATTTGTGAAGAAATATAACACTTTTTGCTACTACTAGACACTGATGTGTGTAAGAATGAGCACTGTTAGACTGAAGCATTTGTCATTCAGGACAGTGAGCAGATCTGCTGTCAATTATTTGTTTCCATCCTATTTTGAAAGGGATCGATCTCACCCAGTCAAAGCTTCACACAAATACAACTGAGGTAAATATACTTTGTTTTAATTGAAGGTTAACTCTGCTATTTGTCCATCTGCATGTCACTGTAACTTCTAACTTTTACTGCCTTTTTTGTAAAGATTTGAAAGACATGGCTTGGCTAGCATCCTATGGCATTCCAAAAAACATTAATTCAGCATGAATCACTTCAAAAACTGGAGAAAGTGAACACAGAAAATAGTCCACATGAAATCAATGGCTCTGCTGTGTGGACCAGGTCTATAAGTCTTGCCTCTTCTTACCTGCAGATGATTGTTCTTGCCAGAAGCTCCCACCATGTCCCACTGGCTACAAGACTTCTTGGGCACCCTATGGTTGACACGACTGCTGATGCCACCGCCCACCTCGTCGTATGGGTTCTCCGTCAGGTTTTCAGGCAGGTTGCTGGAGCTCTGGCTCCGAGTGATCATGGGCACCACCCTGGGGTTCCGTGGTACCGTTTGGGTATTGGAAGATGCTGGGTTCCCAGGGACCATGAGGTGGCCCGACGGGGAGGTGGGAGAGTTAGGGGTAAAGGTGAATCCAGAGAGGGGCAGGGTGGGGAAGCGGCCTCCACCTGCGCTGGTGTGGTTGTCCAGCCCCTGGAAGGCACTGTTGGAGTTCAGGTTTTCCATGGAGTGGTAGAAGGGTTTGTTCACTGAGGGAGGAAGGTAAAATAAATGTTCATTTTGCAAAGATAAGTCATGAATTATGATCATTTATGAACTTATTTTCCGTCTATAGTCAAGAGTGCTATTTTTCTGCTCTTATAACACATAATTAAACAGGCTTTGCAACTGAAAAACCCACACCAGATGTTTTCTCACACTTTCTTTACCTTGCTGTTCGTTATAGTTAGTCGCTGTCGAGCTGGGAGAAAGTGACACACGTGGCAGTATCCTGAGGTTGGAGTTCAGCGAAGCAGACATGACCAGGCGCTGTGGCGAGGGCATCGGCACAATCGGCACCTCTGTCACATACGTAGCAGGGACATAGAGTGGCTTTGTTTTACTGGCTGCCCCGATCCTCCGTACCTGTCAAAGAACAAACAAATTTACAAATGCGTTTTCTATTTTCTCTTGCCTGGAAGTGTCAACCATCAGAGCTGAACATGATGTGGAAATCTATTACAGGGCAGTTCCTGTGACATCAAGCAGCAATGACAAAGACCACAACTTCTCTTTTAAAATACCAATTTTTTTTTTAACCATAAAACTTTATGGTCTCAGTTGCTAATGAAATGTTTCTTATGAAATGTTTCTTATGGTTTAAGAATCATGTTTCTTTTTCAATCTTTCTCAATTTAAACTGAGGTACAGTATTAATTTAAATGTGTGATCCATATTGTGAACCTATTTGGGAGTGCATTTACTTGACTGACAGATTGTCACCCATGTAGCTGTGGTGCAAATGTTTCCTGACACCAGTAAGTATTAAGAATGTTGTAAAGTAATTAAAGGATAAGTGTATTAATACATTTATTTAACTTATATACCCCCCCCAAAATCTGCCAAAACCAACAATGAATTGATCAGAGTAACCAGTATTGCCTGTGTTTAAGCCTGTAGCTTAAGAACATAGACACTGCAGTTTTCTTTGAGTTGAAGGGCAGTAAGTCTGTGACAGGAAATAGTCCCCAACAACACAAATGATTATTAAATTGTTGCTTTTGGTTGATAAAAAGCTGCAGATGTTTTTCTAAAAATCTTTGGGTACACAGACACGAGACAAAAAAGATGAACTGTTTTCTCACCTGCCACCAGTCATTGTTGGTCTTTTTCAGGAGAATAAACCGTTCGCCCTCCCTAATGCAGACCTGCCGTCCATCAGCCCCTCGATAGTTGTAGTCATACTGGGCCTCGAGGACCACCGTGCCACTGGGGACCCCGCAGACTGTCATCCCCCTGGAGACCACAGGTGCTGCAGAAGACTGCTGATGCCCCACAGAACGTCGCCAAGTCCCAGACAGCATGGCTCTCCACACAGTCCTGTTCAGCAAGCTCTGCTGGATGTGTGTTTGTGGTTGATGCTGTTGATACTGGTTGAGTTAGCACAGGGCAGGTGAGACTGGAGCCAGGCCAGTGCCATGCTCTGAAACAGAAGAAACAATGAGATACAGAGTGAGAAAGAGATTACTGAAACTGTCAGAGAACAATGACAAAATGTCACCGGGCTGCAGGTTCAATGGCAGAGAACATGAATCAACAGTACTAATAATGGAAGTTATCTGTGAAAATCACCAGTATAACAACATTACAAAATTATTCTCAATGTGTCTTTTGAGCAACAATGCCAAACATTGAGTGTTCCCATTTTTCAAACTTTTAAAGTCACACACCACCAAATATTTGATTGAATTTGGTGAAACTGGATCAAATTTTATGGAGAAAATGTTTTCTAGTTTTGTCCTCCAGTTACTTACTGCCTCAACTCTGTGATTTACAGAGTTTTTTGATGGACAGCGAAGTAAACTGTCTGCTGCTGCTGCTAATTAATATTAGCTCAGTTTGTGAGCCATGCTGCCTGGATTGTGAGTTCAGACCGCAGGATAGTGTTAGTTTTTACATTGGGACCACAGACGTTTTGGATGTCCAGGAAAAGGGGATTTTCAGGCCTGTGGTGGGAGGGAACGCAGACGGGGAGTGACAACAGAATGGGAACCAGAATTGGAGGTGGGCACGTGGGTAATATAGTCAGGCTCAGCAGATGCACAGCAGAGCATGGCAGAAGTGAAGAGACCAAAGAACACCAGAGAGAAAGCCAAGAAGAGAAAAACAAAGTGACCAAGCGATGGCTGTCGGACTAGAGTAAATGGGACTGACTTTCAGTCATTGCCGAGAACTTTGTGAAATATAAGGCTGAAAGACAGAAGCCAAGCTGGGCTTCCTGCTGCTGGACTTGTTAAGTAATATGGCTGATACAGTGTGTCAGTGTGTGTGTGTGTACAGTGTTATATTGCTGCACTTGCTTAATGTTTGGCTGTTAGCAAAGCTGTCAACTCAGTAGTTTTTCATCATAAATAATATAATCATAACAAATACATGTATTCATCTGTCCATATGTATGACTGTATAAACATATATCTCAATGAGACTACATCGTAGAAAGAATACTCTTGTGTGAGAGAAGTAGGGCTGAAACAATTACTTTCATAATTGATTCATCTCTACATTGTTTTTTCATCATCTGTTAATTAATCATTTAGTGTTTGAATTTAAACCTTTAAAGACATTACATTTACCACAAGATAACAATGAAAGCAAATCAAATTTAAGATACCGGAACAAGGAAATGTGATATTTCTGCATGATGTACGACTTAAACAATTAATAAAACACCAAATTAATCTTCTGCAGATTAACTAATTCATTAAGTGATCAATCGCTTCAGGACTAGACAGGAATGCTATTGCCAATATTTATAAATGAATGAAACTTACATTTTTTTTCTCCACTTCCACTTTTAATACACCTGACAGACATGGATTAGCATGAAATGTCACTGCAGGTATTTGCACCAGCTCAGTACACCACTTTTCTATTGTCCCTTTCATCCTGGTAGAAGTAGGAGACACGTGTGACTGAATAACTCATGTGTTTGGAGGATGTAAGGAGCGCAGTATACCCAAAATAGCATCTGTCTCCATCTCTCCACCTGAGCCAGCATCCCCAAGCTAAACCCCTGCTCTACCCAGCCAAGACCCGTTTACATAAGAGAATATCTAACTTTCTGCCAGACACATAGCAATGCAGCTTCACACAGTACATGTGCACCAACCCACCCACCCACACACACACACACACACACACACACACACATGCACACATGCACATACACACACACACACACACACACACACACACACACACACACACACACACACACACACACACACACACAGCAGACAGAGGAACATCCCTAGGCACCTAGCAACAGTGCTTCAGTCACAGTCAGGCCCAACCCATTTCAGTTTGGGTGAGAAGAGGAGAGGCAGCAAATGAGAAGATCCCAATAAATTAATAAAAACATGCTTGTTAAAAGTGAGGATTTAAAGGGTCTGGAATGTAGGGGGCAGAGATTAATTTAAAGGTGAAGATGGACAATATAAATAAGAGAAGGGAGAAAAGCATATATCAAAAAAAAAATTGCAAAAACAGCAGATAGTCACGACGAGACAGGGAAAAAAAAAAACAGACATGAAGGAATGGATGAAGCTGGATGAAGATGTGAGCCATGTGAAGGCGATGAAAGGGAGGGCAGGTTTTGCTGGCTGAACCTTGATAATCCTACTGTTATTAAAGCACAGGAACAAATCTGTGACCCCCACCGCTACAGAGAATTATAGTAAAATCCCTCTGTACCAGCATATGGGCAGAGGGGAGGGACTGCCTGCCTGCCTGGGTAGCTGGGTAACACTGTCAGGAAGCTCACAGAGAAGCATTTCCAAGGCACTTCATCAAAATGTAATGAATCAGAATGATTCCACGTTGGGAAACGTAAACATGGTCAACCAGAGTAGCATCTGTTAAAGTCTCTTCACTTATTTTACACAAGTGGTTACTAGTGGTTTAGGTTGTGAAGTAACAGCAACACATGAATAAGATTTTACAAATATGTAGGACAAATGTCCAAAAACGCAAAGAGCAACAAAGGAACCAGGCCTCGAAGTCAATGAGAGACTAAGAAGTTCTCTGCACCGAAGTGTATTTACTGCAGTTTTTAAAGAAAGTTAGACTGTGTGTGTAATGTGACCATAACACAGTAATGTATGCAAAGCATGTTCGAAGTTTGCATGACTTGAAGTGAGGCTGTGTAGGTAGCTTTTGCAGAGTACAGACCATTGTGGTGACAGTGACATTTAAGGGAAGGCTAAAATGTTGTGTAACAGGACAAGTGAAGAAGAGTCAGCAAACTAACTCCACTTATGCATCAGATCTTTATTTTTTTTCATGCGCTAACATTAGCCACCATAAGTTACTGGTCATGCCAAAGCCACAGCAGCAGAGTGTTTTAAATTGAGCACGAGTATGTTTTATATGTTCTTATGACTTAAAGTGTGAATTTGTAAGAAGCAGGATGTGTCAAATCTTTTACATATTCACGTACTGACACATTAAGGCACCTACATGGCTGAGTTGTTTTCCTACAGCTCCTACAAGCCTGAGGAGAAATGCGTTACTGGCTCTTACACACTTGCAAAAAAAGTTTAAACAAATGTCAAGAATTTTTATGTTGGTCCTCAGCTGAGTCTTCTGGTGTGCAGCGAGCCTTATTTTTCAAAATACACCTATTCAACTTGCAGACCGAAGCAAAAGTCAGAGGTTCAAAGCGTATAAGCAAACAGGAAACTGCATCGACACATCAAGGTTCAACCACAGTTTGGGTCATATCCTCTCCATCTTGCCATTTGTTTTCCTGACGTGAAACATTACTTACATGCAGGTTTAGTTAGAGCCTGTAAGTGCTGACAGTCCATCGAGGCTGCTGCATTCACCAGCACTTTAATACAGTAAGTGATACTGAGTTGCCCCATCTGACTACTGTGCAGCTCTGTGAGTAGCATTAATTACTGCCATGCTGAGCCTTGGAGCAGAGTGTTTAGTAGTTGTTTTTGGGCTTGACAAACCCTGCTGCATGACTTTAGTAATATGTAATTTACTATTTAGATGGGCAGGGAAGAGTTACATCATACCCCGCTTTTAAAGAAAGGCCAAAACATACAGCAGCGCCTGTTCATACAACCTGTCCACAATCGTGAGTGCTTCTCCCTGCACACACAGGAAGAGCTCTTCTGATACTGCTGCACACCTGTTTGTCTTTTCCTGTCTCTCATCACAGCTCAAAACAACTAAAAAGAGAGGAGAAAAAAAAAAATAAACAGAATAAATTGATACCCATCTGCCGTGGTGCTTCATCTTACCTAACGTTTGTTGAGTTTGAGATGAAGTTAGTCACAGTTGCTGTGCATCCTCAATTCACTCATCAGGTATCATACACAGACACAGGAGACTTTATCGTGTCATGTGCAAATTAGGCTGTTACAGCAGGGTTAAAGTCCCTAGCTGTGTGTTTTTTTCTTTTTAGTTTAGGCACTTCAGCGCTGCCCCCAAAGGCAACAGCTCAGGCTGCTTGCTAAAGGGAGACAGGATAAGTCAGGAAAGGGGTTGGCCTTTCTCACCACATCACTTGAGATTTTAATTACAGTGCTTGTGATTGATTCGCACCAAAAGGATATTTTAAGTGTATATAAAAGAAAATGCTTTAACAGATTAAGGAACTAGGATCCACAAATGGAAAATGAGGCCAGACCATGTTTCTATTTGCAGGTCAGATGGCCGTGGAGGGGGCACTGGCGTCATAAACATACAGAGAAGCCCATATGGTGTCAGAGACAGACACAGGCACCCCGTCATGGCTGTGAGAGGCAATGATAGTTTGTGCCAGGGGCTGAGGGCACAGGGCTTATGTTAACACAAACTGAGAGACGAGATAGGAGAAGGCAGAGAGGGAAGGAATACTGAAAAGTATGGAAAGGGAAAAATGATTTCAAACTCTCAAAAAGACAGAGGATGAGTGTTATTCATCTGTCTGTCTTTGCTCGAGCGTTTTCACTCGAGCTCAGACTGTGCATTGAAATCAGACTGAGCCGAAGAAATGGAGAGTACACAATTTGTGCATGCATGCGAGACAGACAGAGAAAGCGAGAGAAAACATGGGCGACTCACCATGGTCCTGAAGTGAGAGTGTCTTTATGTCAACAAGGTCACCAGCTCACTCTGTAGTCATATCCATGCAGCATGCAACCCCATAATAAACCTTAAAAAACAAAAGTAAGGGAAATTATTAAAAAATGTATTTAAATGACTGCCAACCAGCCCACACAGAAGAGTCAAGGCTTTCTGGCCTGAGATGGTGGGACTGCAAACCACTAAAATTGACACAAGCTAGCAGCTCACGTGCACACTGTTAATCCTACGCAGAGAAATGATCCTTCCTCCACTCATTGGACCTCTGCTGGACCTACCTTCCCCCATTTAGCCAGCATTTTGCCTGAGAGATAAAAGCAGGGGAAGTGACAGCGAGAGCGTCAGCTGGCTATTAACCATTAATGCAAATATGCCACATTTGAACATGAGAAAAAGGAACATACAGAGAGGGTTAAACACATCAAGAGAGGACCTGTGTGCAAACCAAACAACAGCAACCAGCAGCCAAGTTTATAGATTGAGCTATTGATCCATACACAGGGCTGACTGGTTAACAGTGTCATTGGACATCAGAGCTCCATCACACAGTTAAGCACGTTCACCAAATGGATGTTAGCAAGAGAGCAGAAGACATTATATACAATTTATCTCAGGATTTGTTGGGTGTTACTACTACTACTACTACTAGTTTAAGAGAAGACAACTGGCTAAAATTGAGATATTTTCACATACCAGATAGACTCAGTTCAATGGATGAGATAGTCACCATTTTTGATGTCTTTAGTAAACAATCCTGAAAGGCCATTGGATTAAATACTTCAGGGATTCGAGGCCCTCCTGGTGGGTTTGAATTTTTCAATGACACATTTTTCAAAGCATGCATCAGTTTTTAGATTGATTTTCCAAGTAGAGCCCAACTAATATGGGATTTTGGAGACCAATGTTGATTTCAGAAAAAAAAAAAAAAAACAGATTTCCAGTATTGCACCCAATACAGTGAATTTTTGAGCTGAAATAAAAATATACATTTTCTATGCTCATGTGCACTGCACTTCAAAAGGCTCTCAGATGACTGATTTCTTCAACAATTAACGTAATTAAAGACGATAAAACATTGTTTAACATCCATCCATCCATTTTCTGTAACCCCTTACCCTAGACTGGAGCCTATCCCAGTTGGCTTTGGGCAAGAGGCAGGGTACACCCTGGACAAGTCACCATTTCATCACAGGGCACAGAGAGACAAACAACCATTCACATTCACATTTGTTGTATGAACATATATAATAATAACTTTATATAAATAATATAAATAATAATAATTTAACATATTTTAATGTCAGACAATTCCAGTTGACATTACTGAGAGCTGCTTCAGTCTGAACAAAAATATATGGATAGGAAAATATTGCTCACTGTACACAATATGTCTCCCGCTTTACCGAATAGTCTACTTAGTGTGCTAAAGGTTTCCGCTTTCCACATCAAACATGAAATCACAATGGCCTCTGTGCACATTAACCTCAAATTAAACGTGAGCGCGTAGAAACTTTCCACTTTCCGCAGCTCTGGCACAGAGTTTAAACTCTGCACATACACCATTCTGCGGAGTGAAGGTCAAACACATTTTCTTCAGTCTTTTCTATCAAAGAAGCATCATAATCACATGGTACCGCAGCTGCAAACAACTTTCTTTGTTGGTGTTATTCAAGGGCACACTGAGATCTGAGGGAGGTGTAAAACATATGGTGTAGTTTGGAAAAAAGCAGTCGTATATGTATGAACAATATGTAGTTTATGGGCTCAGTCATGCATGGAAAACCACCTGAGGACAACGTCACCCTTGAAAACACCCTGAGGCTGGAGGATGGTGTGATTAGAGAGACGGTGAATGCAAATTACCGTCTAATAAATTATATGGTGGGATGTGGAGGGATAAACCAAGCAGATAACATTTAAAAAGCAATTACAAAGCCAGCTAAGGACACAAGAGCATCTGAGATGACGCCACAAAGGAACAGTACCAAGACGAGCGCTAAATGACAAGTTCAGCTCCCACAGAGATTGTTTAGGATGGCAGGGCCGATCAAACTTCACCCCACTGCAGGACGGTATTGGAGTGAAGGGTGTTGGTGGAAAGTTTGGTGTCAAATCATATCCATATTCATTCCATATGTTTGAAGTCGAAAGAGGGCGGCTTTAATAATCATGGCTACATGGTCTTCAAAGAGAGATGAGACATGGGGAAGAGGAGTAAAGAGTGAATGAGGAACTTCAAAGGGTTTTTGCGTGCACTCCCTCATCCGTATACACATAGCAAACACACGCACACACACACAACCACACTTGCACGTAGACTGTACTGTATTTACATATGAATGTCTATAACCAAAGGGTACACAGGAACATGAGAAAGGAGAACAAGTTGCTCTACTTGATACACACTGCTCAGTAACTTTATTCCACATGAAAATCAATAAAAAAAAAAAAAAGTGAGACACAACCAAGTTAACTGCTGATTTAATATCTGTGTCAGCCACACGGCTGCTATTAGTTTGTTACAGTGACCGACAGTGCCGTGCTGCCTGTGCATGATCTCTGTTGTTTCTCATGCAAAAAAAGCACCCAGTGGTTTGTCTGCTCAAATGGCGGGTTCAGTCCCGGCTTGAAGTCAGGTAAGGCTGTGTGAGTCAATCCACATCATACATTATGGGTAAAAGGAGTTGTAACACAGCAGTATATCTTAAGAGAAGCGCAGAAGTGCCTTGAAATTTGATTAAATTGATGTTAAACCAAACTACACCTGAACTACACCTCACAAAGCGAAATCTTAAACTTTGACGACTCAAGACTTTCAACACTTAATATTTACCTTTAGAAGTTAGCAAGCAACAACTTTCTCAGACGGCTTCACGACATGCAACACACTCTATCCTTAGATCCTTAGGAAAACTCCACAACCCCTACATAAAGATAAAAAATATGATATTATTAGAATTATTTAGCCGGAAGTCAGTGCACTCTGGGCTTGATAAGCATTGAGGATCATGAGCAGCTAGGACAGCCATGCGAGGGAGCGTTCATTTTGTCTATGGATGTACAGTTAAAACTACTAGTACTGATGTCTCTCTCTCCATATGAGACACATGCCTCAAGCCAAAACAGCCTTTCATCCTCCCAAAGCCATGCATTATTGATGATCAGACCAGAGTGAGACACTGAAATGCACGCTGTGTTTCCCAGTGTGACGACTGGCTGCCTGTGAGAAAGCATGTATGATACCCGTCTGTGTGTGTGTGTGTGTGACTGAACAGGTGGGCTGGATTTGTTCAGTGATTAGCTGTGTAAAATGTCAGAGAGCCAATCAAAAAGCAGATGATGACAGTAAAGCAGCCATTGGCTCGCACTCTCTACTATCATCATGACAACAACCTCTGTGACCAACTGCCAGCTCCACTGTCTCCAGTATGGGGTGTTATTTGTTTTTTTGTTGTACATAACAACATTTCATATGTGTGATGCCATCATTTCAAGCGTTTGCTGACGCAACACTCGTGTTTACAATGAACCCTGCAGCCTGCATCGACACGTTTTCGTCTGAACATAGCAAACTTCTTCAGAGACTTCACTCGTATAATATTCAAGTTCTCATTTCCCTCGTTTCAATATAAACAACAACCAAACAGACCAGAGTTTGCCAGTTATGTAAAATAATGCAGGACTGCCCGGGGTTCATTTTAAACTCTTGTAAGAATTAATTCAAGCATCACTTTTTTAATTAGGTTATTCATTTTATGGAAAATAAATGGAAGGTGGAAAATACACTGCTAGTATACTTCTAGTTAAATCATAATAAGCTTATTTCAGCAGGAGGAAAAAGCTCATGAAAAATGCCTCCTATTTCAATAAGCAGCTTTTCTTATGTATGAGAAATACAACATCCGTTTCACATTAGGATTTTGTTTTTGAAGCAGTATTGAGGTATAAATCATGTCTCAGACAATGAAATGGCATTTTGCCCCTCATTAATTGATTAATTGATTAAGTGTTTCTCAAAAATAGAGCCCAAATTGCTTGTTTTGTCCAATAAATGATCACAAACCTGAAGATATTAAATTTACAATGATATAAAAACACAGGAAAGTAGCAAATCTGCTCATTTTAGAATTTGGAAGAGGTAAATGTTTGGCATTTGCTTGAAAAATTACTTTTAATGATCAAATAATCACTTCAGCACTAAAAGGAATGATTCAGGATTTCAGGAGTTTGTCCTTTGGGCCAGACACAAAAGTGGTAAAACTGACCTGTAGCACTGTAAATATGTCCCGCCACATTGATTTATGTCCTTGTCAAAGTCCTCTTCAAGATTTAATAAGATTAACTTACCAAGATATGGATTTAGTAGTGTATTGTTATTGTCAGCAACAGCCATACAGATTAAAACAATTTGTTATTCTAAAAACAATCTCTAAACAATACTTGTCTTTTACTCCAATGGTGCCATTTAACCAGCATAGGTTAATATAAAATATATATTATTAATTAATACTCATATGTTGTAAGTATCAATCTTTGGAAAGCATGGTATTCCTCTTTCACCATATTCCCACAATATTCTTCAATTGTAGAAAATAAAATGTCCCACAGAAGTGAAGAACGGTCTTTAGAGAATAACGAAATAAACCTTCACTCTCTGACTGGGCTCATGGGTTTGTTGCTGAGCCTGTGGGAATGTGCGGTACATTGATGTTTCTAATGAAGAGCACTGAGCTCTATTGATCCACCGGGGATGAGAGTGAGCTGTCAGAAGCTATCAGGCAAGTCAAAGACCCACTTTCAGCCCGGTATCGCTAAAGTAAGCACGATACTGCCGGGGCACAAGAAAGAGCGGGTAAACCTCCCAAGGCAAAAACTATAGAGAAAAGGCAGACACTACTTTGATGCTTTCACCGGTTTAAAGAGGTTATTGGCTCAATAAAGAAACATTACACAAATAACAGTATGGGGTCAGAAGGTGTCAGAGAGTGTGTTTATCCATGGTGCCTTCAGGTCTATTTGGTACAATTGGTTTTCTAAGAACAACTTACCTTCTGTTTTTTTTTTTTTTTCCCATAAATTTACTGGATATGTGAAGGCAGAATGGGGCTGCAACTAACAGTTATTTTCAATATAATTATTGGACTAATCATCAAGTCTATGACAGACAAAAAAACAGAATTTAAAAATTTAAAAAACAATGTCTTGTTTTTCACTAATTCTGCTTATAAAATGACAAAAATTATGAAAATAGTTGCCGATGTTTTTGCCATCATCATGAATCGTTTCAGCTCTAAGGCAAATTTGTTTCATTTTAATTGATGTGACAGTGTATAAAACACTTCATCAAATGTAGGTGGTGTTTCATAACTGACAATTTCATAACTTTGACAATGGTATTTATCATCTTCTCATTTTCTGTTGTGTACAGTGCTATACATACAGCATGCATAATATAAGCTAGTGAAAGCACAAATCACTGCGCAAATACTAAAAGTCAATGCAGGATTAAACTGGATTAGAACAGAGCACAGATCTAGTGAATGTAGGTGGAGCTACTATACTGTACAGTAGTGCTTTCATATAATATAGTACACTGAGTAAACAGGAGAACGGGTTTGCTCTAACTGGAGTATAAAGTGCCAGTGGTTTAACTATGTACTGCATGTATAGTGGACACTAACTGCATCAAACTGTATTAATATTGCTTCCATGCCAATGAGTAATCACGCATTGAGCTAAATGTCTCAAACATCTCTTGCAAGACATCATCAGTATAAGATTTGTCTCTAATGATGCACTACTTGAAAGGTTCTCAAAGTTGGGATCCTCAGGATGTTTATTAACTTTAATGTTCAGTCAGGGACATGAACAGAGTGAACAAAACATTAGATAAATCTCACATATAAACCAGAACAATTTAACACAAATTAATCACCACCTGTCAAATAAAAACTGAACATTAGAAAGATTTATCCCAGGACTGTTGAATATTTGACTGCTTTAATTTCAACTTTGTGTCATAAATAACCTGGAGACTGAGTGTACATAATGATATTTTTGGTAAAGTAAAAATGAAGTGATGATGTGTTCTAATTATACCCTCATTTTGATATAATCTGTTTGAGGCTCCCATTTGCTCTTGAAAGTATGTCACCTGACAGTTTGGGGTCATGAGAGTTTTTCTGTGGCATAGAAATGGGGTCATGGGATAGAGAAACTTTAGTATGATCGGATTTCATTGACAGAAAATGATGACAACTCAGTTGAATTGTCGAGTAAATAATGTTATAAAGAGTATGTTTAGTCCTGCTGTATGTGGAAAATGTCACGAGATAATGTCTCTTATGATTTGGCACTATATATATATATATAACTGAATTGAATTAATCCAAAGAGACAGGCCAATATATAAATACAGAGATAGAATACTAGAAAGCAAATAGGTCAGATGAGGTTTCACTTCACTTTGTGATGTGCCACCATATAGTTTTGCTCTACAGCTAATGCATGCAAAGAGAGAGATGACAGACTTGTTCAAACATCCCAAAGCAGCAGAATAATCTGACTATTACACCCCACCACAATGTAAAACTCTTCCGTTTTTCAATCTGTCTTTGACACTACATCCACAACAGTGAGCACACTTGCAATTACAGCAAACTTCTATTCCCATGCTAATACTGCACATGGCACAGGGCACTTTTAATCAGTCAGTGTTGCAACTGGAGAATAATCTTTCAAGCCTGTATCGTCACAGGCTGGTGAAAAGGGGAGCAAATCTCCTGCTTTGCATGGACTTAAGAAAGATTATGAAACAGTAAAAATGCATTGCTTTAGTCAAACTGTTTCCATCACACCCTGTGGTTAACCCGTCCATATGCTTTCTGTAAACCGTGTAAGGGCTAAAACTTCCTTGCAGCAGCAATGTTAATATTTCCACGAAAAGAGGCCTGTCAGAATATGTTAAATGACTGCTTCTTATCTGTGTGACATCGTATGACTGGGAAATAGAGATGACCAAAAATGGGGTCATGGAGTCAGCACCCGATAACATATGTAAAATGCACCGTCTGAAAGACTAGGTGTACTTGAATTAAAAGAAAAAAAATAACAATATATGGGTGAGAGCTGAACAGGAAACTTCAAAAAGCAGTGGTTGGAGGTTAAAGTGAGAGTTGTTAGTTACAGTATAGTCTACATGTGGTTTGACAATATGATGTGGAAAAATAAGTTGTTTTGGAAAAAGTAGACCGGTTATTTTAGTAACAGATAAACGTATGACCTATTTGTGAAGGCAGGACTGCATGAACTGTACTGTCTGTTGCTAAATATGCAACAATAGTCTAGAAGTTTACTGCACAAACTTTACAGTAAACAGAAGCACTGTAACACGTGCATTGTAAGTTTATCCACTGAATCAAGGCTTCGGTTAGCTTTAAAAGCATAAACAACTTCCATAAATGTAGAAAATGGTGATAATTAAGTAAAAAGATAATTAAAGCCAAATGATCTGACAGTTTAATTCATGAATAAAACTGTCAAATCTTCTGGCTTTAATTAGGAACTTATCAGAATAAATCAGAACGAATACTGATAAGTTCCTCCAATCACTTCTTTTTAATCTTTGTAGTAAGGCGGCAGATGATAAAATAATATGATCTTATAAAAAAACAATAACTCATAAAGTACAATCTATATTGTATTTCAGTGGCTTCATTTAATGAATTTATCAAGATCCAAACCACAGCGTTCATAGTTTATATAGTTTATATTTATACCACATATATTGTCGATGGTGAGTCAACAACAGAAACTGTTTATGTTGCATTAAATATTTCCTGCACAGATGTGATATCTCACAGCAGAAATTACATTTTCTGACCAAAAAGTTCAGCAGAAATCTCATCTTTGCATTCGAGGGACAGTCAACATCACTCACCTCACAGCGACGTGGTGACAGCTCAGTTATATCTTTGGTGCGAACTGCAGAGAGAAGCGGCAGTTGCGTCTTTTCTCGCGGGGAAAAAATAGGAAAAAAAAAAAAAATTGATGACTTCACATATTTCAGCTAACGGAAGTACAGAGAAGAACTCCGCCGTGCACTTTTGCAAATTAACACTCATACACAAGCACTAAGTTGCCCGGTGCAACAACCCATGATGACACATCCTCCTGGCGCTTTAAGTGAATAAAAAAATAGCTCTCGCCGTGTGGGTTTGGTGGCTTATGATTGGCTGCTGTCACCCAATATGATTTTACAGAGAACCAATGAAATCACTGAATAACCGGCGCTGTGGTGCGCGCATTTTATTACACAACGTCGCCCGGTATGAAATACACGTGACGAGAGACGAATCCCGCCCAATGTTGCTACAGTAGAATTAAAAACAAATACACCTCAGCATTGTCGGCCGGTTACGCGCTGGGAAATGGTTTATGGGAGTTGTAGTTTATTTGACAGTCGGCTACCGTGTCAGTGAACGACACAGACACCGCTACAAAACTACATCTGCGCCATTTGTAAGGGTAAGCGCTACTTGCATCAGCGTGTGGTCGGCACTCACTGACAAAGTTTCTATCAGCCGCTGCTTGTCTTGTTTCAAAGTAAAAACATTGGCACCATTAAAGCCAGACATTAGTCGCAACATAGCGGAGAAGGTACCAACGGCCAGATGAAGCTCTTCGTCAGTGAAGGCAACCCGCATTGCCTGAAGGTGTTGGCTGCTTTAGAAGTGACTGGAGTTAAATGTGACGTTCAGTATGTCAACCACGAAGGTAAGAAAGCATGGTTAGCTTATCATTAGTCCGAGTTGACCAATTATGAAAGCTTATAACGGCTGCCGTTTTCTAGAAGCGGATGTGGCTCATCATTAAATGCGCTTTTGTCTAGTTTCGGCTGAGTTCGTGCTGTGACGCTAACGGACTGTTGTAGCTGTGGGATAGCAAGCTTAGATTAGCTGTGATAGCCGAGCTGTCTGTCAGTGTCAGTCACCGATGAATGGACTGAACAGTCCACCTGTATCTGCACCTGAGAAGCAGCTAGAAAACGCTCTTGCTGCACATGTTTTGTTTAGTCTTGTAGTGCTGTTTGTTAGCTCCATGTAGCCTTTGTTTAGCAGTGCATAGCTTCAGGTGTCAGGCTCCTGTACTGTACAGTATACCCCTGGAACAGGCAGGCATTGTAAAGCTGTAGAACTATGTTATACAGATTTTAAAAATATATATTGCAAGTGTTGGAAATAGCATACAGTGTTATTCCACACCAAAAAACCTTGATTAGGTAATGAAGAACATGAAGACCTGACCTGACCTGAAAATCTAAAAAATAAACACTCCAGCTTATTCACAAAGAGAGAGAGGAGGCCAAACTGGCTCAAATACAGATTAAATTTGTGGGTGTACTCATCTAAGCCATGCGGTAACATGTATTCACAGTGACAAAAGTCCATATGATGATTTTAATATTGATTTTTAACGATTGATGTTCATGTGATAGATTTGACACGCAGTTAAAATGTCTTCATAAGACATAAGAAGCTGTTTTAATACAAGAAGCCCTTCCTAGTTCAACGATGAGTTTAACAGGGTGTGTTATTTTGCATCAAGACACAAGCCGTTTCAATAAAAGCAAATTTAATTAGCAAATAAGGTAGGTTTGTGTGTTTTGGCATTAAGTTTGCTTTAAATTAAGTAACCGAAACCTGTGTCTTAGAGTATTACTCACTAGATGCATTATGCAATGTATCACCATCTAGACGCTGTTGTGCAAAGAAATTACATTCTAATTAAATGGTAATACATCCCAGCTTCGGCATTATAATCTGATTGTCTCAGACATATGAGAGAGAGGCTTCACTCCCAGTCCCAGATGTGTGTCAGTCCTCCTTGGGAGGTGGATCACAGAGATGAATGATCAGGACCATCTGGCATACAGCCACAGTGCATCAGTGAAGTGGACAGAGCTCAGAAATGCATTACGTGTATTAACATTAACATTAAGGGTGTGTAAGTAGATTGCATCATACACTGTGGTTTGGTTATCTAGCAGTTGATTCATTACATAGTCTCAAGCATTGCATATTTATTAAGTTTAATGTAATAAAATATATAAATGTTAGCCTCTCTGCTTTTCAGCTGTATTAAATCCTAGAGCCAACAAAAACTATCAAATCATTCTGTCAAAGTGATGACTAATAATGACAATAATGTATTATGACAATCCCCTCATGTGGTGATCTGCTCAGAGTTCTGATAAATTCCAGATTGAGATCGGATCCCCGACCTTCCACTTGACCTTTTTAGTTCTTCATAGACGATTCAAGTAATTTACCCGAGAAATACTGAGCCTGAGAATTTAAACAAAGGATTATCCTAGAATATGCCCCATTCAATTATAATATAAACTCTGCTCAGGGGGGGGTTGAAATGAATTCGATCCAATAGATGTAGATTTTTCTTCTCACGCTCTAAATGGGTGGGTGTGTCACCCATTAGAAAGAGGTTTTACAGTTTGAAACAACATGTTTCATCAGGTGAGGATTGTGGTCTAGCAAGTCTATAAACACACTCATCTGCATAATATATGTTTGCTGTGTGTTTAATTGGTATTATCTGAACAAACATTGTGATTTTTTTTTTTTTTCTCCCAGAGAGAGTGGTGCCCTTCCTTAGCCGTCCAGCCTTGCCAGCCCTGCTTCTGCCTAGTGGACTGCACCTATTCAGCTCCAATGCCATCTGCCGGTCAGTAGATTATAATGCTTCCTGCTTGGTCTTTTATGAATGCCACTGCCAAGTTGACTCGAATGTCAAGACTGTGAATCACTGCCTCTGTAAGGGCCAGTTCAGCCAGATCATATATTTTCATCTATGTCAGTCAATATCTAATCAGGTGGACTGTAACTATTGGCAGATGTCTCTATTTTACATGTGAAGAAAAATAAGTAAGAATTCTTTCTGTTTCCACTGTTTAACACCATAGATACCTGTTTGAAGTAAATGGACAAGACTCAAGTGAACTATGCAATCAGTGGCTTGAATGGGAGGCCACAGAATTACAGGTAAGCTCGACATAAAAACAGACTGTTCAGTTTGTGTGTGATCTGTTGTCCAAAACACTAAACCTCTGTAGGATGCAAACTCAAGTCAACACGGGCACAAATCCATGCAGCTTAAAACTCATGCTCTAAAGAACAATGTACAGAAGAAATCTATCAGGATGCTCTATTGTGTTTAGGTAAATTGACTGTTTAACCTCAGTCACGGCACGTCTTTGGTTTACTGCTTGATCTGATGTCATTCAATCAATTTTAATTAATCTCTGTTTTGTCTTACTTGTCCAGCCTGCGCTGCTACAGGCCCTTCACATGGCAGTGCTGCAGGGAAAAGGATCAGAGGTGTCCAAGGTCCTCCAGGGACCCCTAAACTACCTGGACCAAAGCTTGAGCAAGAAGAACACGCCATATTTAACTGGGGTACAGAAAGAACTTCTCCTGTTTAGCTACTGCACTTCCTGTTTTTCAGTTTTTTCAGTTTTTTCAGTTGCATGTGTGTAGTTCATCTAGAAGATAAAGGCAAACATACTCACTCAGGCTTTTCACTCTATATATGATCAAGTCAAAAGTTCATGATGCCTCTTTGGAAGCTCAGCTGAGCTTAACTCAAAGTCTCCTCTGTGCCACATCAGGCTCCTCCGGCAACATTTCTTTTTCTTCTTTTCTTTTTTTAGCTGCTGATACTGAGCCAGTGATGCATTTTTAAGTTAAAACGATTTATCTGGGGAAGAGGTCCCTTATGTTGCAGATGTGCCTCAGCGTGGGGAGGAGGGATCACTGCTCTCTGTGCTATTTGCAGCCCCCGTGGCAACAAGTCATCTGCATCTGTCATATATTTCATGTGTACAGAAATATGATTTGCAAAGTCTCTTGGTGGTCATGGCTCAGAGGAACTTTGTGTAAAGCTAAATAAAAAATGTGGTGAGCACACACAGTGAGGAAGTACACATAGTACATATTTAGTGAGCTGCAAGTACACAAAACGGTCGTCTTCCTCATCGTTGTTCTGTATGTAGAAAGTCACAGGGGATGTGGTAGCTCCTTCCTCTGAATTGTTTAGGGGTTCTAAATACAAAGCATCTTGTCTTATATGAGGTGACAGAATAGGATAAACCCTTAGTTAAAGAATGGTGTGTGTTAATTGATGTTCATTAAACTGTGTTTCAGGAAGCCGTTTCAGTTGCTGACGTTGTTTTGTGGGCTGCGCTATACCCCATTTTATCTGACTCCTCTCTAGCACTGGGTAAGTGCTAATAAACTTCACAATTCTTTGTTATAAAATGTCCGTCCATGAACTGATTGTTGCTTTCTTATTTTGTTTTCTATCTTTCTTTCTTTTCTTTTCAATTATTTTGTTCTCCGTGTTCAATTGGCCCACCCTTCGCTTTTTTTTTTTTTTTTTTCAGGTGAATGCAAGTCTGTGAAGATTTGGTTTGACCATGGAGCTGCTGTGCATAATCTCCAGTGTGCTGCTCAGAAAGTGCTGCAGGGGAAAGGCCTGCAGGGCATGAAGAGCTACATGCAGAAGCAGCCTGCCCCTCAGAGCAGCCAGTGCCGAGACACACAGCCATGCAATAGCAGCCCTGCTGAGGTATGCGCCAGATCATCAGGATAACTATTAGACTTAAAGCTCTCTTACTGAACAAAAAGTATTTAGAGGTGCCTCGGTGCCTAAGTACACTTGTGCTTATGCCTCAGGAAACATGTACACCCAGTGAGGTTTCCAAAAAACACAGTACCTTTTTAAAAAAAAAAAATTCTTCAAGCTATCGATGTGCTAACGCAAACAACACCTTGCGTGACTCACATATTGTCACACGTCTCTTTTCCCACATTGTCTGTCCTTACTGCCCTGTAGCTTTATTACTTGGGAATAAAGTTAAAGCATTCAAAGGGTTTTTTAAGGTTCAAATTCACCTCACTTAAGCTAGGCAGGGCTCTCTTGTAAAGCAGATGCAGTCTCTGTGTGAGAGTTAACCTGGATTCATGAAAGCTAAATTAACACCCATGTTGGGATCTGGAACATGCAGCATGTAGAGGTTACATCACTCAGCTCTTTAGCCTCTGTTTCTTTCTCGTGTGAGCATCGAAGGATTTGAACAGGTGTCAGTCAAATGCAGCAGTCAAGGTTCCCTGTCAGAGGACGTTGCTGTGTGTGAATCTCAGATTGCTAAATGCTTTAGCTTTGGGGTCAGAGGTCCAAAGATCAGGTGAAAAAGGTCAAACACTGTTTAACAGTTGAGTGTATTTTTGTCTTTTATATGGTGCTTTAGTGAGAGGTACTGATAAGTACTACTGCAGTTAGAAAGGGAAATGCTTTTAAAAACCACTTACTGTATACAGTGTGAGTCTTGTGACAGATCATCATAGATCTGTGAACTGAAACTCTCTTCAGACATGAAGTCCTTCCTGTTCGTATTAATTAAGCTCATTGTGTAAATTGGTAGCTTTATCATTTCTGTGGCAAATGTTGACTCGTGGAGATTGCTAACCTAATGATCCTCTTCATCCAATGTTTGTTTAGAGTGAGGAAGGGGAGCGTTTGGTTTCAGAAGAGGAGATTGAGGCAGCTGCTCTCACCTGGAGTAAAAGTTTGAACAACTGCCCATTGGTTGTAAACAGACAACACCCCATGTAAGTAATTATAAGCGCACTTTCTATTCTAGACGTTAAGCAGACACAGTGATTTGCAGTGAGTTTGTAAAGATTAAAATCTGTTGTTTTCCTATCAGTTTGCCAGAAGAGGGCAAGCGAAACCTGCTCGTGACCAGCGCCTTGCCTTATGTCAACAATGTCCCCCACTTGGGCAACATCATCGGCTGCGTCCTGAGCGCGGACGTCTTCAGCAGGTAGAAATTCCTTTTTTCTGTCTACATAGGTGCAGTCATGAACTGTACTGTACTAGACAGATTTGAAAATCCACTATCATATACAATGTACAGTACAGATATAACACAGTATCCTGCGCTTTCCTCTTCACTCACCCTCTCTCTAATTCATCCTGTACATCATCTTTCTTTCTCCTCGTCTTTCATCTTCCCCTCACTCATCTCTCATTTGCCATGCTGCACTGTGAGTATCTCTTATGCCTCACTCTCCTCCTCTAAGGTACGGCCGCCTGCGAGGTTGGAACGTGCTGTTTGTGTGTGGCACAGATGAGTACGGCACAGCTACAGAGAACAAGGCCAGAGAGGAGGGTCTGACCCCGCAGCAGATCTGCGACAAGTATCATGCCGTTCACTCCAGCATCTACAAATGGTTCCAGATCGACTTTGACTATTTTGGCAGAACCACCACCGAGAAGCAGACGGAGTAAGTGAAAGCAGCAGAGTCTGTCTGTCGTGTAATCTGCTGTTATATGAGTTTCTTGACCCTGGTCCTCCCCTGGGTTCGATGTGGTTGTGACACTGCTTGGCTTTGGTAAGAAAAGGCACGTTTCCATACGATTACTATACAGTTACGCAACATAGGATTACTATAATCTCGCAGTAGATACTGATGTGGATGTCTAGCCCTCTCTGGCATAAAGTCTACTTTACTTAATCTCTGATTATGTTTGTAGAATGTGGGTTATTGATTACATTTCCAAGGTTTATCAAAGAAAGGAAGAAATCCTATTTAAAAAACATTTGTTTTAATACTTGAGTTAAGCAGCATTGTGTCTAGTATGACACTATGACACCTGTCACCTGTCACCTAACACGTTAAATAAGATGCAGGCTGTGTGTTAGGTAGATTTAAGATATGAGAAGATGGGTTTTTGGTGGGTTTACCTACTTACATGTGAAAACAGTTTACAAAAGAGGGCCACTTTTCCTCAGTTAAGGAGAGACTTTAATTCTTGAGCTTGTGCATGGAGAAGGATTACAAAGATAAAAACTCTTGTTTTGGGGCATTTTCTTTGATGGAGTCCAACATAAAAGGCATCAAACACCATGAACCAGGATGATGTGCTTTGAAAAGTGAAAACGGCCCACAGACGTTTGACTCGATTCATGAAAAGTGCTTTGGATGTTAAGTCTTACATTTTAGATTTACTATCCACCACCAAAGATCATAATCAGATTTATTTTTTGTACCGTTTTGCTTGAAGTTTTTTCGAAAGAAATCAAACACACAAACTCACCTCCTTCATCTTCTTATCTATATTGCTATATTGATCCATAAAGTTTACATCATTTTTTTAGCCAACAGTAGTATGAATCTTAGTTGGGAAAAGCAAAAATGGGGTCAGGGTATAATGACGCGTTAGATCTCACATGATGCAATCGTCAGTATTCATACACCTTTAAA